>PITA01030572.1:0-16317 GCA_004023965.1 Spilogale gracilis | reverse complement strand
GGGGTATTTGTTTTCAATGGTTCAGCTCTGTGGGCTTCCTCCCCCACTCCCCTGTCTCTGGGGGCAAGCCTCCAGACCCTCCAATTTGTTTCTACCTTTTTGCCGATGTTCTTTGTCTCTCGTGGCGGTCCAGAAGTGGGAAATATCACATTTCAGGCTGGTTTCATGGGTGTTCACGGTGGTCTTGTAGTGTTTTTTTTGCTGGAATTCAGCTCTCTTCGGGGAACTCCCCGAAATGCAGTCACCTGGCCTTCCGCCATCTTGACCCCCCAAGTTTGATCTTTTTTTAAAAAAAATATTTAAGAGAGTACATGCACATATGTGGGAGCACACAAGGCAGGTGAGGGAGGGCAGAGAGAGAGGGAGACTCCCAGCTGAGCAGGGCACCCTGCTCGATGAAGGACCCTGAGATCATGACCTGAGCTGAAGGTAGACGCTTAACTTATTGAGCCAGTCAGGTGCCCCAATTTAATCTTTTTCAGGACAGAAATATGTTCATTGCATGGTGGCAACTCATGCCTCAAAAATTGAGAGACAGGCAGATTAGGGGTAAAGCAATTATAAAATTATTTATAGACTTTTAATGTAAGAACAGTTCTTTACAAAGTCAGTTTTCTCAGAAGTGTATATAGGAATAGAATTGAGTTCTGTAACCCCACAAGTGTTAGAATTGGTGGGAATTTTGAATGTTCAACAATTTTTTTCCTTACGAATTTTTGGAACACAGTTCACCTTAAGCTAGTCTTCCACATTGGAATTTTCAAGTTGGCTCTTGCTTGAGAAATATAGTTATTTGTAGATATTGTAATGCTGATTCATTGTCAGTGAATTTTTAAAAAGTGGGAATGTGGGAGGAAATACCATTTGAAGATAGACGCAAGAAAGAGAAAAGATCTTGGAGAATTTTGAGTAGGAGCTGATGTGGTCTGACAAATACATTAAAAAAAAAGATTTTATTTATTTATTTGACAGAGAGAGATCACAAGTAGGCAGAGAGGCAGGCAGAGAGAGAGGAGGAAGCAGGCTCCCTGCTGAGCAGAGCTCGACCACGTGGGCCTTGATCCCAGGACCCTGAGATCATGACCTGAGCTGAAGGCAGAAGCTTTAACCCACTGAGCCACCCAGGTGCCCGACATATATATTTTTTTTATTGTTACTAAATTTTTTTTTCCAGTGTTCCAAGATTCATTCCCCATTCCCCACACCCAGTGCTCCACACTTTAGGTGTCCCCAGTACCCACCACCAGGCTCTCCCATCCCTCCACCCCCCTCCCTCCAAGTCCCTCAGTTTGTTTCTGTGTCCAAAGTCTCTGTTGTTTTGTTTCCCTCCCTAGATTACCCTAGTTCCCATTTACTTTCCTTTTCCCACTGTCCTCCAGGTTACCCCTCATCCGACATACACATTTTTAAAAAAGATTTATTTATTTGAGAGAGAGAGAGAATCATAAGCAGACTTCCTGCTGAATATAGAGCTCAGTGCAGGGCTAGATCTCATAACCCTGAGATCATGACCTGAGCTGAAATCGAGTTGGACACTTAAACAACTGAGCCACTGAGGAGCCCTCATTACATACTTTTAAAAGAACACTATAGATGGTATTTTGAAAATATCCTCTATTTTTTCCTGGGGCTGAGATGGCAGACTAGTTATGAGGTTGTTGCAATGAGGTAAGACGTCATCCTGGCTTGAAGCAAACCGGTAGCAATTCAAGTGGTGAAAAGTGGTCAGAGATCTGGATAAGAGATCCAGGTAACTAGAGCTGACCCATTTGCTAATGGATGAGCTAGGAGAACTGAGAAAAGTACAGGAGCCCAGAATAACTCTAAGATTCTTCCACTGAACAGTTGTGACATTGGAGCTGCTATTTGTTTAGATGTGGGGAATCTGGGAGGAGCAGTTTGGGGAGGAGGAAGATAAATTTGGCGGTGAGCATGATTAACTGTCTTTTGCTAGTACTATGACTTGAGATCTGTTGTATGTGGCTCTGTGAAAGGTCAGTAGTCTTAGAGACTTGAAATACATTAAGTTCCTATCAGTTTTGGACAAACATCTATCAGAAGATTTTATTTTATAGTTTTTTGTTTATTTATTTATTGAAGATTTAATTGGCTATATTAAGCAATTCATGAATTAGGCAGCATCCTATCTAGCAAGTAGAAGGGAGCTCTAGAAGATTTTTTTTTTTAAAGATTTTATTTATTTGACAGAGAGAAACACAGCCAGAGAGGGAACACAAGCAGGGGGAGAGGGGGAGTGAGAGAGGGAGAAGCAGGCTTCCCGTGGAGCAGGGAGCCCGATGTGGAACTTGATCCCTGGTCTCCAGGATCATGACCTGAGCCGAAGGCAGTCACTTAACCAACTGAGCCCCCCAGGCACCCCTAGAAGATTTTTTTTGATCTAGAAAATGTAACAAAGGATTTGGTAAACATTTCTTTATATTTAAATTTACATTTAGATTGAGAGACTAATACTTTATGCAAATCTAGGTCATTGTTTTTACCCTGAATGCCAAGAAAAAATTTAAAATGTGCAATTGTTAATGGTAAGATGAGATAATAGAATCAGTTAAACGTTAATGGGTTTAATGACATTAATTTTTATTGTATGATTTAAAGCAAATCCCAGATAGCATATCTTTTCACACATAAAGACTTCGGTAAAAATGTTTATGTCTGAAAAATGTTTTATCCACTTATCTAGCTATAGCTTCCAATTCCAATTCCGATTCTGTTACACATAAATTGTAGTTAAGGCATCTCTTAAGAGTTGCTCTAGGGTGCCTGGGTGGCTCAGTAGGTTAAAGCCTCTGCCTTGGGCTCAGGTCATGATCTCAGGGTCCTGAGATCGAGGCCCACGTCGGGCTCTCTGCTCAGTGGGGAGCCTGCTTCCTCCTCTCTCTGCATGCCTCTCTGCCTACTTGTGATCTCTCTCTCTGTCAAATAAATAAATAAAATCTTTTTTTTTTTTAAAGAGTTGCTCTAAACAAAGTGACAGTAATAAAGTTAAATAAAAATTCTTCAGTGGGATTGCACTACACATATTAAAATAAAACCTTTTCTTTTCCTCATTCCATCTAGTGTGAAGTGTTTGCTTTTTCTAGGAATGTTTGTGTGAACATCTATTATATATCTCTTTGAGAAAGTATAGCTATTGTACATTGATTTGAAGGCAGTCGCTTAACCAACTGAGCCACCCAGGTGCCTATGTTGAAAATGGCTGAACTGAGGAATTTCCTGGGAACTTAAAAATATTTTAATATTCTATTTAAGAGAGCAAGAGATTTTTAAATGATGAAATAGAAGTTTCTAGATCAGTGATATTTTTAAAATATGTAAGTGGAAATAAATTTTTAGCCATTATACAGCTTTGGGACAGTAAGAAATTACCTAAAAATATTTTGCAAGATAGATCGATATATATTATATATTTATCTTTCAACTGCCCCTAATACAATTGTACATATTATCACACTTACAAAGCTATAGTAGAAATTTATTTTAGCCAAGAATATCCCAAAAGATATTGAAAGGAGGACATAGATTTCAGCTACTCTCAGATATTTCAGACTGATCTTTGTGGTACTTCAAGGGTTTATTTTGGAAAGGACTTCATAGGTGTGCAGGTGTGGAGGTGCCCATAAGGGTTCATCTAGTTCATCATGTCATTCTAAGGATTATTAAAATTTCCAGATGCAAAACTAGTTATAATGGGTCGGTTTTCCAACCTGTGAACTCTGGAGAACTCTTCTAAAGGCAGAATCTCCTTTTCAAAGATATTAAAAATAAGGTTTCTCCTCATTTCACTTTTGCAGAGTCCCCAACCCTTGAAAGAGTTTAGAACTTAAACTTCAAATAATCTTCTCTTTGACAAGGTCTTTTGGTGTTCTTCAAATAATAGTCCTTTGTTTAAAGAAAATCAGACTTAAACTTATGTATTAAGTGATTAAAGTAAAGCTCATTATTATGTTTTCCATGTTATCTCACCTCTGATCTTTCAACTTTGACCTCTACTTTTGATCCATTTCCAAAGTATTAAAATATAAGCACTATAAAGAACTATCCTTTATAATAGCACAATCACCAACATGGCCCTTGGCTATTTCTGATTATTCAGGTCTTGTTCTTTAGTTTTCAGACTATCTAGTATTTTTTGGTTCATATCCTATCAGTGGTTACCCAACTTTCTTTTTCAAGGCCTTTTTCAACATCTGTCTTATTCAAACAGTAAAATCATTAAAATATTCAAAAATTCTATTTTTCGCATCTATGCTTATAAAAGTAAATAAACAAATTTAAAAAACTAGGTTAAGGTAGAGAATAAAAAGCGATTTTTTAAAGAATATTCTTGAATATTGTTGGTGTGTCAGCAGTAACTAATACATATGTATGTAATGATTACATATATGCATATACATATGTAAGTTACTACAATGGATTAAAAAATTAACTACATTAAAATGTCTGAGTTAATGATATTGTAAAAGTTTACCTTATTGGAACACCTGGGTGGCTCAGTGGGTTAAAGCCTCTGCCTTCGGCTCAGGTCATGATCTCAGGTCATGGGATTGAGGCCCACTGCAGGCTGTCTGCTCAGCAGGGAGCCTGCTTCCTCCTCTCTCTCTGCCTGCCTCTCTGCCTGCTTGTGATCTCTCTCTCTGTCAAATAAATAAATAAAATCTTTTAAAAAAAGTTTACTTTATTGATCATTTTTGGGATCTAAATCATTCTGAAAACTGATCAATAAATGTAAAGAATTGAGAAAGAAACATTCTATTTTTTAAATCTCAGAAATTTAAAAATACCACCTATCATTTTTCACCAAATATAAAAAAACTTTCTTTGCCTTCATGTCTAGCATTCTAGATTCATTTTATATCTGTCACAATTGTAATGGTAACCTATGCTGGGGTTCCAGGATTTTATAAGATCAATTTGGAACATGTAAGGACTTATTAAATAATATTCTTTTTGTTGATGTACTTCAATTAAAAGTAGAGTTGCTGTTTTTATTTTTATTTTTATTATTAAAAACATAAATTAAATATAGTTGACATACAATATTATATTCATTTCAAGTATACAACAGGTGATTGAACAAGTTTATACATCATGCTGTGCTCATCACAAGTGTAGCTATCATCTTTCCAGATACATCCCTATTATAATATCATTGACTATATTCCTTGTCTTTTATTCTTGTGACTTTTCTTTTCTTTTTTTTTTTTTTAAAGATTTTATTTATTTATTTGACAGAGAGAAACACAGCTAGAGAGGGAACACAAGCAGAGGGAGTCAGAGAGGGAGAAGCAGGCTCCCTGCCGAGCAGGGATCCCAATGCGGAGCTTGATCCCAGGACTCCGGGATCATGTCCTGAGCCGAAGGCAGACGCTTAACGACTGAGCCACTCAGGCGCCCCCTCAGTTCCTGTGACTTTTTCATTCCATAACTGAAAGAGTAGTGCTACTTTTAAATGAAACAATGGAATGATTTTCTTTGAAGGCTATGCATTAGTGGATTAAAAGGGGAGACTCAAATGTGAGAGAGTGAAGATTTCACTGGTGTTCCCTGCCAACCCCTCTGGACTCCCTAAAATCCTTCTTAGGGAGAAGCTTCCTAGAAGCTTGATGTTGTCTTGAAAAAAATCTCAAGAGCTCTTTAGCTTCTTGTGGGGCAATGCATTTCAGCTTAGGTTTGTAACAACTCTTAAGACATTAAACCACTGGCTTTGGGCTCCACACTTCCATGGTTTCAGGTAATTACTCTGTGCTTTTCTACTTTTGTAACTGTGCAATATTGATACTTTCTTCCTCAAGATCAAATCCACTTTATGAAGAATCTTGATCTAGAACATTTCTGTGCCCTAATCCACTCAACTTTCCTTTTCTTTTTTTTTTTTTTTTTTTTTAAAGATTTTATTTATTTATTTGACAGAGAGAAACACAGCCAGAGAGGGAACAGAAGCAGGGGGGGTGAGAGAGGGAGAAGCAGGCCTCCTGCCCGGCAGGGAGCCCGATGTGGGACTTGATCCCCGGTCTCCGGGATCATGACCTGAGCCGAAGGCAGTCGCTTAACCAACTGAGCCACCCAGGTGCCCCGTCAACTTTCCTTTTCTTTTTTGTTTTTTTTTTGAACATTTGAATCCCGGGGTTTATTAAATCAATTTAAAGCACTTGTTGAAGGGCACCTATCTGGTTCACTTGGTAGAACATGCGACTGTTGTTCTCCGGGTTGTGAGTTCAAATAAAATCTTTACAAAAAAGTTTATTTTATTGGTCATTTGAAGTTGGAGCTGGATGTGAGGCCTACTTAAAAAAAATTATATATACATACCACTCACAGAGAAGTAAAAAGAAAGAGATAGGACATGTGTGGTGCTTTGGTTAGGGTTCAGGTGGGTGGATTCCTGTGTTATACAGTGCTCATCTGTCCTGTCTCTCTCTGACACACCCCTTTTCCACTGATGGCATCCTCACAAAACCAGAGTTGAGGTTTGGGTAAGGAAGCTCAACAAGAGAGTGATCTAGGCTGGTTGTACCTCCTTCTTTCTCAAAGAGAGGCAGATAAAGTATGCTTGGCTATTGTTTGCCGCTCACCAATGAGCCTACTGAAAAACTGTGGAGTTTGAACTGCTTTCTTATTGTTAATCCCTTCTTATTGTTCTCCTTCTGGTTTTGAATCTAATCTCAACATGAATTCTATGACAAACTTCTTTCAGGGTGCATCTCTTTTTCTAGAAGGAAAGACAAAATCCTACCTTAGCTTTCTCTTATCCTTAACTATTAGCCCATTTACTCTCATTTACCAAGCATATTCACTTAAAATGGTCACTTCTGCGAACTTCCAGATGCAGCTAAAATGTTCCTGCCTTCAGGAAGTCTTCCTCAAATTCCTCAGATGGAGTTAATTGTTCCATTCTCTCATACAGTCATGTAACTTGGTTTGTAACTTAGTTGTAGCATTTACTAAGTGTTCTGGTCACTTATTCACTTAATGATGCCGATCTTACTAGATGGCAGCTTTTCAGCATTAGAAGCCATGGCTTATATATCTTTTGCTCTAGCACAGTTCCTAACCCTTGGTAAATATTCAGTAAACATTTGTTGAAAGAATAAAAGAATTGATGAATAGATAAACAAATGAATGGTCTTTTATGCTTTTGTTATCTCTGCCAATTTCTTGCTTGTGCTTATGGCATTTTTTTGTTTTCATGGTCCCTATACTTTCATATTTATTAAGTGGAAATATGGTCTCCAATCTAAATAAGTAACCCTAATTCATAATTTCCTCTTAAATTCAACTTGAATAATACATACATTGGTAAAGCACTCTGGGAATTTCATTTTGTATTTGTCTATGTGGGAAAATCCCAATTGAATTTCTACAAAAATGCAAAAATTAGGGTTGTTCAAGAGAACGATCAAATCATTTGATTTGTCTTATTAGAGCTTGTCATCAACATCAGCATTTGATTTCTAATTTACTTTCAGTAGCTTTTCTTCCTTCTTAGTAGACATTGGTAATTAGCAGGAAAGCAGCAATCCTATAAGTAAGTTAAATTTGAAATTTTTTTTTTCATTGACTTGATAGTAGGGAAGGCTGGATCCGAATGGTGATATTTGTGTCTTAGAAACCTAATTACTCTCTCCCTCCCTCACTGTAGTCCTGGCCATGCTTACCTAACCCTCCTCTTTTCCATCCTCCCACTTAAGAGGGTTTTGGCTTAGTAGATAGTGTGGCTCAGGAGGTCTCCTCAGTTATATGAGTCACAGTTTCCTCATCTTAGATGTTTATGAAGCTCAAATACACGATGTACACACAGATTTTTATGAATTCTAACATTATATATATAAATTATAGGATTATTTTTAATTTATTAGAACAATCACCTGTAGCATAATTTAGTACTTTTATTATTGTGTCTCTGTGTCACTTAAGATGACAAGTAGTGCAATAATCTAGTCTTGTTATAATCAGGATGTGCTTAGAACATGTTCTTGGGGCATTTTAGCATAGCCATCTGAAGAGGATATTTCTCTGTTGTCCATATTCGTGTTCACAGGTACGGGTTGGAGGGCAGGTGGATGAGACTAACTGAGGGGCAAGGAAGGACTGGCAGTAAGGGCACAGGAAGATTAAACAAGGAGCAGTGGAATATAACTCTACCCAGAGATGGCACTATGACCAAAGGACCAAGAAAGTAGACAGTTTTTATTTTAAGAAATTAAGGTATACAGACCAAAAAGAAAATTTGTGTTGTACATTGAGCCACTTGAAAGGGTAAACTATCAGATTAGAAAAACATCCCAAATCAACAGAAGGGTGCTTCTACCTATACCTATTTTTGTTAATTTGAAGAAAGATAGGTTACCCCTCAAAGACTATTCATGGAAAACTAAGGGTGAAATCTATTAAATTTATTAAGTGTCTTGTGTACTAGAACATATATTATGATGTCTTCACTTTTAGGGGAGAAACTATATAATTGAGAAGGATACTAAAGAGGGCCATGATGCACATGTGGGGACACATATACACACATACAAAGTACTTGTTACAGGATATAAAAATGAATGAAATTTTATGTACTCAAGTTTGTCTTTTTTGGTCTTCCAGGAGATCTTAATTACTTATGTACTAGAAAGTTTATAGTATTTCTGATTTAATATTAAATATTAAAGAAATAGCTAATTTGGGGAGATTTTAGAATATCATGGAAAAGAGATTAATCAAAACTCTGTATACTAGACAATTCCAAAGCAGTGAAAAATGGAAGATATAAGTGGTACAAAAAAGAATCCAAAAGTCCAAAAAGAAAAATCCGGGAACCCTAATCCTCTTTGCTATTTTGTCAGAAACAGTTTCTTTATCTATAGAAATGTTTCCCCAGCTAGTCTATGAGTTCTGCAAGCATTGTTTTCCAATACATTTACTATAGTTTTGCCCTCCTCAAAAATGGGTACTATATAAAGAGTATGGTTTGGAAATAGTAAAAGGAAGTGGAAAAGCAGGAAAAATTACAGAAATAAATTTCCTGCCTCCTAGGTGACATCTGGGTAAATTTACTTATTCCACTGTTCTCATTTTTTAATTTTATTGCATTGTAGTTCATGGCCTTCTTTTTTTTTTTTTAAGATTTTATTTATTTATTTGACAGAGAGAAACACAGCGAGAGAGGGAACACAAGCAGAGGGACTGAGAGAGGGAGAAGCAGGCTTCCCGCTGAGCAGGAAGCCTGATGTGGGGCTCCATCCTGGGTCTCCAGGATCATGACCTGAGTCGAAAGCAGTTGCTTAACCAACTGAGCCACCCAGGCGCCCCAGTTTATTGCCTTCTTAAATCATTTTACCCTGAACTTTAACTCTCAAATGATGATCAGTAGTTATCCATAAGTTTATTATTCACTTTTATCCTGAGCATTTTGCTTAATGTGTAGTAAGTACTCCATAAGTGGATTTTAAATAATGAATAAATAATAATATTTTATATTGTTGAAGCAGTTTCATGCACATTGTGTTAGTTTTTCTTACCTCAGTTTGCATGTATGATTATCATCCCACTAAAATGATAATAGTAATTTTGTGTTTTTTCCAGGGTATGCTGGTTTGAGATGAGAACACATTCTAAAATCAGTTCAAGTTAAACCCAGGGTTGATTGTGGCTTAGTCTCAGAGCAGACAGACCCATGTGTTGGTAGTTATCTTGGCCTCCCTCTTTGTGATATTACTCTTAACCTTCCCCTATGACCTCTCTGGTCTCACTTAGTGATGTCCCTCTTGCACTTTACTCCAGCTCCACTGCCTCCTTGCTCTTCCTAAAACACTCCAGGTTTGCTCTGCATTAGGGTTTTCTCACTAGCTGCTTCGGTCTGGAACATTCTTCCCATTGGTTTCTACTTGTTTAACTCTTTCATCTCTCATCTTCTCAACAGAACACTCTGATAGACATTCCTACCATCCATCAATATCCAAATCCCCTCACCACCAGGCAGATCACATTTCCTTTCTTCCTTGAAGTTAGACAGATGCATTTGACTTGTTCTGGCCAAAGAAATGTGAGCAGAGGTGACATGTGTCACTTCCAAGTGGTTGTTTTTAAAGGCCTGTGTGTATTCTTCTGTGTACATTCTCTTGTGTACAGTGCTCCCTTCCCTGTGTCCTTGCAACTGGCAGCCTTTCAGATAATGGGTCTCTAGCCTGGATCCCTGAGTGAGGATGGCATGGTCAGAATTCCCATCAACTTGTAATGGATATTTTGTACAAGCCAGAAGTAAACCTTTGTTATTTTAAGCTACTAGATTTGAGGGTTTTTTGTTACTACAACATAACTTAGCCAATCATGTATAATATTCTTAGCTATTATTATTCAGTACCCTCCTCCCCAGGGCACCCGCTTTTCTTTACTCCACTTTACCTTTCATAACACTTATCACCTTCTAAATAGATATTAGATACTTTATTGACTATGTTTATTTTTTATTTTCTCTGTGCTCTCAACCCCCCTCCTCCAGAATGTAAGTTCCATGGGGTTAGGGCTCTTTATCTGTTTTGTTCAATTATATGAGATAAAGTACTCAATAAATATTTACTGAATGAAGGAATATTAAGCACCACCATGTATGTTCTGGATGTTGGAGATGCAGAGATAAAACACATTCCCTTACCTTCCCTAACCTCATGACTGATACAGATAACATGTAATTATATTAGCAGTGCATTGAGAAAAGCAAAACTATAGCCATAGCACTGTTGGGAGGCAGTAGTAGCCACTTTACCCTACCTAGAGATGTATGTTAGAGAGACCTCCAGACAGGTGATGTTGTGCTGGTATTTGAAGCCAATTAGGGGAGACCCAGACAGATAAGGGAACAAGGAATTCTAGGCAGGGAACAGGATGTAATAAGAAAGACCATGAGAAATAGCATGGTTTATTTCAAGAGCTGCAGATAGTTTGGTATTGCTGAAGTTCCATTTATGGAGGATGGAAAGGTGAGAAGGGGCCTATGATGGTTAATTTTATGTGTCAACTTGACTGGGCTAAGGAATGCCTGCCTAGTTAGTAAACCTTATCTCTGAGTGTGTCTCTGAAGGTGTTTCCAGGTGAGATTAATATTCAAACTGGTAAACTGAATAAAGTAGATGACCCTCTCTAATGTGGATGGACATCATCCAATTCATTGAGAGTCTAAATAGAACAAAAAGATGAAGGAAGGATAAATAAGGTGTCTCTGCTGGAGCTGAACTATTGTTCTCCTGTCTTCGGCTTTTGGACTCAACTGAGAATTTACTCCACTGACCCCCTGATTCTTAGGCTTTTGGGCTTAGATTGAATTACACTACCAGCTTTCCTAGTTCTCCAGCTTACAGGCAGCAGATCATGGAACATCTTGACTTCCATAAACACATGAACCAATTCCTATAATAAATCTCTTCATCTCTCTCTCTCTCTCTCTCTCTCTCTCTCTCTCTCTATATATATATATATATATATATATATATATATATATAAAGTGCTCTCTTTTTGAGAAGCAGTTTCTGGTCTGTTACTGAGCTTAGGAGAGACTGAACGTTTGACCACAGGCACAAAGTTATCGTGTAACCTGAGCTGCCCATCATGAATTGTGTGTTATCCTGCCCACCAAAACAGTTGGGTATGCACCACAACATTCCCATTATCAAAGAAGTGTTTATACCTGATGAGGCCCTGGGCAGGCCCTGAAAGCATAGGAAGTAACATGAAGAAGTGGCCTAAATGTCCTTCTCCCCACCCCTCCCCACTGCCTTTTCTTTCCAGTGTACACCTGTGGTCTCATGGAGAGTTCCTTACAATCAATTGAAAGAGAAAGAAAAGACTCAGGCCTAGTTTAGAGATGATTCTATATGATAAGTAGGCATCGTCTGAAAGCGGACAGCTGTAGCACTACAGCCCCTTTTTGAAATATCTCTGAAGGACAGTGGTGAAGGGAAATCCTCTCAGTGGACACAACTTTATGTAGTATATCTCGTTGCTCACTGTGTTTGGAAGAAGAAATGACCAGGTATGTGACTGTATACTGATGCATTGGCTGGATAGTAAAGGACTTGGAAGAAACATGACTGGAACAGTGGTGACAAATTTGGGAGAGAGGTATGTGAATAGACTCTCTATACAGAAAATATGAAGATATTTGCATTCCATGTGAATGCTCACCAACAGGTAACCTCAGTAGAGAAGGATTATATTTTACTTATTTTAATAAAAATTTTATTTATTTTTGTGAGAGCAAGAGTGAGTGGGAGAGAGCGCGAGAGCATGAGCTTGGATAGTGTGGGACAGAGGAAGAAGCAGACTCCCAGCTGAACAGGGCAGCCTGAGGCAGGGACTCCATTCCAGATCCATGGGATCGTGATCTGAGCCAAAGTATATATGTTGCTGAAGTGAGCACTTGACTTGAGCTGAAGGCAGACTCTTTTTTTTTTTTTTTTTTAAGATTTTATTTATTTGACAGCGAGAAACACAGTGAGAGAGGGAACACAAGCAGGGGGAGTGAGAGAGGGAGAAGAAGGCCTCCCACCGAGCAGGGAGCCCAATGTGGGGCTCGATCCCGGGTCTCCAGGATCATGACCTGAGCTGAAGGCAGTCGCTTAACCAACTGAGCCACCCAGGCACCGCCTGAAGGCAGACTCTTAACTGACTTGAGTCACCCAGGTGACCAGTAGAGGAGGATTTTAATAATTAAGTGAATGGGAAGACCCATTCTGTGGATACCAGTCAATCTTCTCCCCTAACCACCCCTGTCATATCCCAAGAGCTCATCAGGCACATGGTCATGGTGGCAGGAATGAAGTTATGCCTGGCTTCAGCAACATCGACTTTCACTCACCAAGGCAAACCTGAGCATGGTCACTGTTGAGTGCCCAGAGTGTCAGCAACAGAGACCAGCACTAATCCCTCAGTATGGCACCATTGCCTGGGAAAATCAGTCAGCTACTTGGTGACAAGTTGATTACCTTGGACTGCTTTTGTTGTGGAAGGGTTAGCATTTTGTTCTTTCTGGGATAGATACTTACTCTGGTTACAGACGTGCCTGCCCCAGATATAGTGCTTCTGCAAAACTACCATCTGTGGACTTACAGAATACCTCATCCACCATCATGATATTCTACATAGCGTTACTTTAGATCAAGGAACTCCTAGCTAAAGAAGTGCAGCATTGGGCCCTTATTGATGAAATTCACTGGTCCTACCATATTGCCTCCATCCTAAAGCAGTTGGCTTGGTAGAACAGCAGAATGGCCTTTTGAAGACTCAATTATGGTGTCAGCTAAGGGGCAATGCTTTGCAGGGCTGGGGCAAGGGTTTTTGGAAGGCTGTATATGCTCTGCAGCTGTGAACCTCCCTTGAAATCAAACATGTTATACATTTCCAAAATATAGTGCTTGGTTCCAGGGTTAAAATATACATTCCCATTCCAAAAGGGAGAAATAGAAAAGAAAGAAGTAGTAACAAATCCAGGGTAATCTTAAACCTAATAGGTCAAACAACACTAAATCTCAAGGCTTGCAAACAATCCTTGTCTCAGCGCTCTGCCTTCTTGACAGATGGGGGTAAAATGTGGGCCATCAAAGCCCTGGGTGATCTCAATATCACAGCTTTGCTGCGTGCAGCCCATGATGCAACTCTCCCAGGCTAGAATCATATGCTATGTTTTACCAGTCTGGGGTAATGGGAGTGGCAGGTCCCCAAGGCTTTCCTGGGCATTGGCCTAGTGGGAACACTGGTAGTACTACCCCAGCAATGGCCCTCTGCCAGAGTTGGGTGCTTGGTGGCTCCATTTTTTTAAAAGGATTTATTTATTTATTTTAGAGAGAGAAGAGAGCGAGAGAGGGTGAGACAGAGTATGCATGCAGGGGGGAGAGGGAGAGGGAGTGAGAAACCTAAGCAGACTCTGCTGAGCATGGAGCCCGATGTGGAACCCTGAGATTAGACCTGAGCTGAAACCAGGAGTCTGATGCTCAATCCACAGACGTGGATGGCTCCATTCTTTAAAATCTAGATGAAGATATCCATGACTTGGGCTTTGCTGGACACTCTAGGGCAGCAGGGGCTGAGGAATGTGACACCAGAATGTGGGGAGCTCATTTCCATCTGAGACCTCATTGAAATGGCCTTTACCTCCTCTATTTCTATCAATATTCTGTTTATGACCATTTAGATATTCTCTAAGAAGATTGAGACTGTCCTCAATGATAAATGTAGATTTTTTTCTAACATGCACTGCATAACATTTCCCTCTACTTATTACCCACTTGCAAAACTGGTTTCACATTTTCGGTATTCAATACAGCAGCACCCCATACTTGGTATCAATTTTATGTCTTAGTGCTTAGGGCCAGATCATGAAAGACTCTGAATGCCGTTCTAAGGAGTTTGACCTCCTAGTGTGTAGGCCACTGAAGGATTTTAAGCAGGAGATTGAGACAATCAGATGAATCTTATTTTAGAAATATTACTGTGACTACAATGTGGAGGTGAACAGAGAAGGTAAAATGCTGATGAAATAGTCCAGGTGAGAGATGATAACAGTCTGAACTAAGGCAAAAGCAATGAGAAAGCAGAGGAAGTGACACTGACAAAATTAACTGTGGGAAAGACTAGATGATTCAAAGTGGAAGTTCGAGATTTTATTTTATTTTAAGAATTTTGTTATTACTATTATAATTTTAGTCACTGAATGATTCTTGATTCTTTTTATTAAAGTAAGTAAAACAGGAGGAGGACACATGATTGAGTTGAAGTGACTGTGAAACTCCTGGATGTGAATACCCAGTAAGTCTATGGATGCATGGGCCTGGGTCAGTAGATTGGGGAAGTCATTAACCTTTAAGGGTAGTTAAAGCTGTGGTTGTAGGATGAGAGGTGGGCTGGAGAGGGAAACCTACAAAATCACATGCTGGGTTTGGGAAGAGAAAAGATAAATCTGGTTAGAAAAAGAGAAGGTACAATCCAGGATTAAGAAGGAGAATTGATCTGTGAAGGCTGAAGAGAAGAGAGAGTGTTAAGGATTCAACACATCGTTTTCTATGTGGAAGTCAAGAGCTTGAGAAGCAGCTGGTGGATTTGACTTGTGGTATGTTAGGGACTTCAGGAAGAGGGAACTTCACTTACCCAGAATTAGAGATATTCTGAAATCCTGCCTCAAAAACTGAGCTGAGATGCTGAGGAACCCAGACATGTTCAGGATCACACAGTTAATTAGTAGCAGAGGTGAGCTAAAATGTTCTTTGCAGTACTTCTTCTTTGTCTTAGGACTGAATTTTTAGGTATTTGAAAGGTCCCTGTAACCAGGCCTAATAGATTTAGTAATCATACACATCCATGTTTCCTCTTTTCCTCCCCTGACCAAATCCAGTTCGTTGGCAAATCCTGTTGAGTGTTCCTCAAAAGTGGATCTCTATTCTAGTCAGCTCTCCCCACTTCTACCACTGCAACTCAGTCCAGACTCCATCGGCTCCTAATTTCTCCCAATGCTTCTACTTATGCCTCCTCCATAGTTCATTTTCAACAGAGCACTAAAATGTCTTTAAAAATCAGATCATGCCACTCTCTTGCTTAAAACATTCCAGGATTCCAATAGCACTAAGAGTGAAACCCAAATTCTTTAGATGCTCACCAAGGGCTCATGTACTGTAACCATTGTCCACCTTTTGGACCATGTCATGCTCCACTTTCTGCCACATTATTGTTCCATATGCCATACTTTGTTCTGCTCCTTAAACAAGGCAGCCAGTTCATGAACCACAGCCTTTGCACTTCTGTGACGACCTGGATGCTTCCATGTGGATGCCTCTTTGTCCTCATTCAGGATGCCTCTTTGTCCTCATTCAGGTCTCAGCTCAGAGGTCATCTCCTGAAAGTTTTCCTTCTCAGCCTAACTAAGGAATCTGCCTTAACCCCCCTCCCAATCCAGTCTTTACTATTACAAAATATATAGCACTTTTTAGCACTTTTTAATTTCAAATCTATTTATTTATTTATTTATTTATTTATTTATTTATATTGTTACTTAAATATTTTTTTCCAGTGTTCCAAGATTCATTCCCCATTCCCCACACCCAGTGCTCCAGGCAATAGGTGCCCTCAGTACCCACCACCAGGCTCTCCCATCCCCCCACCCCCCTCCCTCCAAGTCCCTCAGTTTGTTTCTGTGTCCAAAGTCTCTGTTGTTTCGTTTCTCTCCCTGGATTACCCAAATTCCCATTTACTTTCCTTCTACTGTCCTCTAGGTTACCCTTTATGCACCGCAAGTAAGTGAAACCATGTGATACTTGACTTTCTCTA
>PITA01030571.1:0-16324 GCA_004023965.1 Spilogale gracilis | reverse complement strand
TTCTAGCACCTAAATCTCCATCCATAGACTCTGAACAAAAGAGGTTTCTGGATCAATGCCTGAGTTTGATTCCTGTACTGACCAACGTGTGTATGTGGTGAACGTGTCAGGAGCGGCCCAGAGATGGCACCTCCACCCTCCACCCCAACGAATCACCTCATACCCATCCTGCTGGGGAGGGGAGGACTGAGGAGGGGCGATGGATGCTTTAGCGCACAGCTCTCTTTCCTGCCGCGTCCACCCTCTGCATCATGGTCATAAGGGAAGGAGGACACATCATCATGCCCCCCGGAACAAACACAAACACAGAACCCTCAGAATCAGTTATGCTCTGAGTCATTATTATAAAGCAGGAATAATACTAACAACAAGAAAATAACAATAGCAGCACCATGACCCAAGTGCTTTCACATTCCCGGGCTAGCTGCATGGGCAGGTCATAAAACTCTTAGCAAACTTTAATTAGAGCTCAGAGGTAGGGGAGTTACATGGCTAGAGTTCCTGCCATTCTGGTCACCGGAGAAGGAAAATCAGGTGAGGCTGAGTGGTCGCTCTGTGGACACCTGGTCATGCTCATCTGAGGTGGCTTTTCCAGTCTGGCAAGTTTTTTGGAATCTGACTTGTGAGCAGCTCTGCCAGGCCCCGCTCCCTTGCTAGCAGGTGCTAATGTATTAGTGTCAGCTGGTTGCCCCAGGGCTCAGCCATGCTAAGTCTGGACCTGTTTCCTTTTTTTTGGAGTGAGTCCGTGAGGGACATCTCTGAGCCCCAGGATAACAGTCCTGGAGGGAGGGAGGCTCGATGTGAGCACTTGGCAGGTATGATGTGCAAACAAATACAGTACTTTACAGTCGGAGATAATTGACTGCAAATGGCTCCATGTTGGTTTAAGTTTCTTCTACTTTAATATCTAGGAACAGTTCAAAAATGTATTTTTGCTATTTACGTATTCTTAGAAACTGCCCCTGCTTTTAAGAAGGTGGAAAAATTTGAGGGCTAGTAAGGAAATAAGAAGTAAAGTCTGCTTGAAGATATGTGAAGACTTGGGACTTCCCTGTCCTGGGTGTTTCCTACCCCACTCAGATTTCTGGAGTGCCTTTGTGCCCCCTGAGGATGGGGCAGTTCTTCCTTGGGCTTGGGGCTCTGGGATCAGTGATGACCTAAATTCAGTATTGGCCAGTTAGGAATTTCCCAAATACCCATAGTTTCCATTAACATTATCCATCCATACATAATGTTGATGCCATCTGCCTCAAATCTATGTGATTTATTTTGTCCCAACAATCAGAAGTGACAACATTGTTTTATTAGACAAAGAGTGATTGCCCTTTATTTATCCTAAAACAACCCTTTTTCAAACCCCAATGGCTTTCATTAGGTCTGAAACTCTGGGATGTGGAGAATCAGCCTCTGTCCACCCAGACTTCATGTGTATGGTCTTGAAAACTATGAATCTACTCCTTCTCACTCCTCTTTGCCTGGTCTCATCTGTCATTTCTTAGTCCCTTTTTTCCCTTGGCATTTTCACTGTCTGTCTCTGGGCCTTTTCTTTTTCACTGATGTCTTTCTTAAATTATTGAAATTAGAATTTCACATATGCATTCATCTTTCATTGTGGTTTTTGTCTGAGGGTACCTAACAATTTACTGTTATACTTTGATGCTTTAAAAAAAAATGTTTATAAGAATTCCCAGTTTATGGCTTTTTTTTTCTTTTTTGCTCTAATATATTGACTTAGGAAAGCGGTGACTCCTGGTGCTCTCTTAGATTGTAACTGATAGCTTAGAATTTATCTTCCTATAAGTGAAACATTTTCCTCCTCAAATTCTTAATTTTCCTTGCATAGGTAGAAGGTCATTCCTCTTTCTGCTTGCACTATCCAGTCATCTCTTCGATGAGTGACACTGTACTACTTGGAAAACCAATGTTATGAATAATTTACAAACAGATTAGAGAAAAGAGTTGTCCTAAGACATGTGCTTCTCAAGGGTAGCTTCTAATAGTATCTACTCCGGGTGTTTAACACCGGGACACTACGCTGCGGGGACAAAAGCTGCTGGGTTAGTGTCTCAGTTTCCTAGGGCTAACAAAGTACCATTGATTGGGTGGCTTAAACAAAAGAAATTTATTTCCTAACAATTGTGGAGGCTACAAATCCAAGATCAAGGCGTCACCAGGGCTGGTTTCTTTTTTTTTTCCTTTTTCTTCTTTTCTTTTCTTTTTGATTTAATTTATTTATTTGTCAGAGGGAGAGAAAGCGTGCAAGCAGGGGGCACAGTAGGCAGAGGGCAAAGCAGACTCCCCACACAGGACTCAATCCTAGGATCTAGGATCCCAACCTCAGCTGAAAGCAGACACTTAACTGACTGAGCCACTCAGGTATCCCACGGTTGGTTGCTTTTGAGGCCTTTTTCCTTAGCTTGTAGATGACCCTCTTCTCCTCGTTTTTCACATCATCTCCTCTATGTGTATCCGTGCCCTGACCTCTTTTTATGAAGACACCAGTCATTGCATGAGGGCTTATTGTAGTAACTCATGTTAATTTAATGATCTCTTTAAAGACCCTCTCTCCAAATATATTCAAGCTCTGAGATACTGGAGGTTAGGGTTTCAATGTATAAATTCAGGGGCGGGGATACAATTCAGCCCATAACAGTATATTATCGACCCCTCATGTAGCTGCCAGATGCCCGACAACGACCTCCGAAACATAGCCCCAAACCCTCCAAGTCTGCAAAAGTCAGCCTGGGGAACCCCAGCAGGCCCCTCTCTGACTCTACAGACTTTTTGTAACAAATGTAAACAAGCCACTTATCTGATTCCCCAAGCACCAGCAGAGCAGTGTGCAGAGTAACCACCAACCAGAAAACAGGCACGCTGCGAGGGGCAGATGTAGCAACCGCAGCAGGAAGTGGCCCGAGCCCCAACCAGGCAGCAGCAGAACCTTAAAAGGGCAAACCTGTGTTGTCACTTGCTAAGCAGGGCACCCAGAGCAGATAATAGCAACGCCTCTGAATTGTCAGGAGTAGTAACATGACTCTCAAGGACCTAGAGCAGAAGCCTGTGGAAAGTTCCCCATTAAATATAGTAAAAATCGGGCATTGGAAGCAGATGAACTTCGGTTGTTAGAGTAATTCACGGATGCCAAATGAAAATTTCCCAGTTCTACTGGATAAATGTTTTTTTCTATAGATGGCAGACAAGGTCCTGTTTGCAATTCGTGAAGATTTTGCTATAATCCTGAACATGAGCATGTGATCTGGGGGCTTTCCTATCCCGGTGGTCCTCAGGTTGAGACTTAATCTCCCAGTGAGGCTTAACAGTTGCGGATATTCACTAACAGGGTTCAAAGAAGTGTTTATCTGACATCTTTAACTTAAGCCATACCCCCTGAAGTGTGTAATGTTTTAATATTTTAATAGATTTTATAACGCTTTTGTGAATAGTGCAATTACATGGCATTGGATTTTACGTGTACATGTGTTAAACATGGTGATACATTTAGTGGAAACATTAAAACTGCACTATAATTTTTATAACCCTGTTTTGGCATGTCTTCATGTTTTGGGATACCGGAAGCCTCAGAAGTGGGAGTGACCAGGTAGTTCTGAGCTCTGAAAGGCTCTGCACCAGACGTGCTCTGTGCTCATCCTCACCCCCTTCCAAGTCATCTCCTTTGGTTCGTACCTAGGGCCCCTGGCCATGTTCTGCCTCCTGTGATAGCTCTTGATGAAGCTGTTTCATCTGTCTTACAGGACTGTGGGCTTAATTCCCAGCAGCCCTCCCTCCCACAGTAAATGTACCTAGTCTTTGTTTTCTACTTGGCGAGCCGTTTGGGACCTCTGCAGTGTTTGTTGCACACACCTTCCACAGGAACCCTCAGGACCTCCTCATGAAAAGGAAGATCACCCAGAATGCTTTGCTGGAGAGTTTGTACAGCTCACTGCCATGATGTGCCAACAAATAGCGAACAACTGCTTGTGTTCAATATTGGTGAGAGGGGAATGCCTGACCCTTTGTGTTTGCAGGTTCTGGATCTCCCTGAACATGCGGTCGGGAGAGGCGCACGGTTGGCTCTTGCTGGTCAGTCAGACTTCAGAAGGTTCCAGCACACGTCTGGCTCACAGCCTAGTGTTTTGATGTTTTGTAAAGAACGGAGAACCCACTGAATGGCTTCTCCAGCCGCACCAAGGCAAGCCTGTGGCACGTACTCACTAGACTGTCTCACTTCCAACTTTGCCGCTTCTCAGCCCTTCCTCACTAATTGCATAAGATCTTGACAAACCCTGAAATAGCTTTAAAGTCACGAGCAATGAGTCATAAAATGGACCTACTCAGAAGTTTTAAGGGTCACTAATATGAAGGCAGTTCAAAATTCTCAGAATTAGTAATGTGTACACACAGGCTGACTTTGAGGTTACCGTCATTAACCCTCCAGAATGTTTTTTTCAAGCATTTGCTCAACTCCCTACCCCTTTATACACACACACTTATTAGACATGTGCTAAGCTGTCTGTGATTCAGCAGTTTTCATCAACGAGAGATAATGGTGTCACCCCCTCCCCCTTTTATACCTCCTTTCTAGATTTTCTGTATACCAGAGGGAGTAGATTTTGAACTTCTTTAATCAGGAATTTGGGGCTACTCTTTTTTTTTTTTTAAGATTTTATTTTTTTATTTGCTACAGAGAAACACAGCTAGAGAGGGAACACACGCAGGGGGAGTGAGAGAGGGAGGTGCAGGCTTCCTGCTGGACAGGAAGCCTGATGCCGGGCTCCATCCTGGGACTCCGGGATCATGACCTGAGCCAAAGGCAGATGCTTAATGACTGAGCCACCCAGGCGCCCCTGGGGCTACTTTTCTATCTCCCAAGAAGATGTTCTGTTCTCAACAGATAGTCAAAAAATATTTAACTCTCATTTCATGCACTATGTGATAAATATGTTTTTTCCTTCTACGGGTGCTCATAAATGTTCACTAACTCTTGCACAAATAAGTTGAAAGCATTTCTAATGTAGAGGAAAGGTTTTGTCTTCAGAAGAACTAGTTTTCCTGCTTAGATAATAGAGGCTGGACAAAGGAGGTGTCTGGCCTCACTGGGCCTCTTCTTTGTTACAATCACAAGCACGTAGCTGTTCCTCTCGCAATCAAACTCTTCCCTAAATTGCCACAGTCTCAAAAGCCTTTGCCAGTTATCACACAGTTTGTATGTTTAGCTGTGCTGGTTTCTGGGATTTAAGGAGTGAGAAAAACTTTAATCTTAGAAATTAATAAACCAGGTGCCTGGGTGGCTCAGTCAGTTAAGTGTCTGCCTTTGGCTCAGGTATGATTCTGAAGTCTGGGGATCGATCCCCACATTGGGCTCCCTCCTCAGCAGGGAGCCTGCCTCTCCCTCTCCCTCTGCCTGCTGCTCTCCCTTCTTGTGCTCAATCTCTGTCTCTGTGTCAAATAAATAAATAAAATCTTAAAAAAAAAACCCACTACAGTAAAAAAGACAGACCGTAACAACTACTAGTGAGAATGTAGGGGAACTGGATGCCTCACGAGTTGTAGATGGGAACGTGAAATTGTATAGACACTTTGGAAAATAGTGGACAGTTTCTAAAATGTTAAACGTAAACTTGCCATATGACCTCACCTTCCTACTCATAGATATCTACCCAAGAGAAAGGGAAAGATAGGTCCATATAAAAACATGCATAAGAATGTTCACAGCAGGTTTATTCATAATAGTCCCAAACTGGAAAAAATCCAAATGTCTATCAGCTGGTGGCTATAGACACAAAATACAGTATGTCCATAGGCTGCAATATTCTGCAACAATAAGAAGCAAAGTGATCTGACATGTGCTACAGGGCCGGAGAGCCCCGCTGATGTACTAAGCAGAAGAAGCCAGAACCAACAAAGTACATGTTATAAGATTCCATTTATGTGAATTTCCTGGGAAAGGCCAATCTATGAGACACAGAAGGCAGAACAGTGGTTGTTTGGGGGCAGGGTGTAGAAACTGGGATTGACTACCAATGGACACAGGGTTCCTTTTGGAGTGACAGATAGTTTACACACTTTGTACAACTGTAAATTTACTAAAAATCAGGAAATTGTATACTTTAACATGGGTGGATTTTATGGCATGTAAGCAACACAACAAATAAAAGTCTCGGCTAATTCCATGTAGCTTTTGGTTTCCTCTGCCTGTTTACGGATCCCAATGCAGCTACATGTCACCCAGTCACGTCTTCTCATTGGTAGATGAGGACAGTGGATAAATATGTTGCCACAGGAGGCAGGGGCCAGGATCGGGCCTGACAAACCCAGAGATGCATTGACAGATTTTTTTTTTTTTTCCGGGGCAGGCATGCTGGTTACATAGTATGCAGGCAAGGACACAGCTAATTCCTTGAGTTCCCACCCTTCCTCTCATATAGTTGGCCCCCCGGGAAGGAATGACGTTTCCTGGAGGAGTGTGTGCCTCTGACATCATCTGCATGCTGAGGGAAGGACGCTGAATATAGAGTATTGCACTATCTTGACTCCAGGAGACGAATATAATCCTTGTCAAATGGAAGCTAGTCTTACTTAAAGAATGAGATTGTTTCTCTGACTACTAATCTCTTTCTTATCAAATGTCCTGTCTTCAGGCCATAGCAGAGCAGAAAGCCCATGGGGAACCTTCTGGTTTTGACTTGGGCTTTTGAGGTTGACTTTGAAGAAATATTTTGGAGCTTGCTCAATATAAGGTGGCAAATCCCATAAGGGGACCAGCCAGGAGTTGGGAGAGTAAGAATTTAGGCAAGGAGTCTGTGATTTTGTTCCAGCCCCAGGGAAAAAATAGACGATTTTTTTTTTTACCTTTCAAAGTGGCAAACTAGAAAATGAGAAAGTACACAGCGTTCTAATTTGGAGTACTTAAAAAATAATGGGCCTGAGAGTACAGTCTGCGTGGCTTAATTTGTTTCTAGCCGTATCCCCCAAAGAAAGTTTTGCCCTGCTGGTCTCACTCCTCTACCCCATGGCCCCAGCTACCTTTTTGTTTTCATGTCCTTTGAGTTTCTTGTGTGTACCTCATTTTTTAAGGTGTAGTTGCCTTTTAAAAATAACAGCAGGGGTGCCGGGGTGGCTCAGGTTAACCTAACCGGTTGCTCAGGTCATGATTCCAGGTTGCTGGGATGGAGTCCTGCGTTGGGCTCCCTGCTTAGCGAGGAGCCTGCTTCTCCCTCTCCCCTCTGCCTGTTGCTCCCTCTGCTTGTGCTCTCTTTCTCTCTGTCAGATGAATAAATAAAATTTTTCAAAGTAAATAAACAAAATAACAACAACGAGAACACTTTATTTTTTTTAATTGTGATAAAAACACTTAACATGAGATCTACCCTGCTGATAAGTTTTTAAATTTACAATTCAGTATTGCTAACTACAGCTTCTATAACTGAAACTCAGTATCTGTTGAACAGCCCCTCTCTCCCTCCCCTCAAACTCCGGCAAACAACATTCTAGTCTCTGTTTCTACAAATTTGACTACTTTGGACACCTCATAGAAGTAGAATTATGTGGTATTTGTCCATCTGTGTCTGGCTTATTTCACTTCACATGATGTCCTCCAAGTCTATCCATGTTGTCACATCAAGCAGAATTTCCCTGTTTTTAAAGACAAAATAATATTCCATAATACAATTATGCCACATTTTCTTCATTCATCCGTCATGGACATTTAGGTTGTTTCCATATCTTTGGTTGTTGTGAATAATGCTGCAATGAACAAGGGAGGGCAGATAGCTCTCTGAGACCCTGATTTCAGTTATTTTGGAGAAATACCAAGAAGTGAGATTGCTGGGTCATATGGTAATTCTATCTGCAATTCTTTTTAAGGAAGCTCCATACTGTTTTCCCCAGCAGCTGCACCATTTTACATTCCCACCAGCTGTGAACAAGGGTTCTCTCTTCTCTACATCCTCCCCAACAGTTGTTCCGTTTTCTTGATACGGGCCATCTTAACAGGTGCGAGGTGATATCTCATTGTGGTTTTAATTTGCATTTCCCTGATGATTTGTATCTGCCCTTCTATTACTAGTGCCTGGCAATGCCTAGAACACACCAGATGTTCAATAAATATTTGTTGAATCAATGGATTCAGTTTAAATAACACCATCTTTACTACACATGCGAATGAAGATTCAGTGTGCGCTATGGAGGTGGAAGTCAGGGCGTGGGGATTTAGTGTCCATCACACAAAGGCACAAGGTCCCAAGACTGGTGGGATTCCCTCTGGTTTCATATTAGAAGACTGCCAAAAATGGCTGGGCCTGGGGACTTAGAGAAGGTCTCCACAACGGAAAAAAAGAAAATAGTGTTTTTAGAAGAAGCAAAATGAAAATATTTTGCACAATCTTTTAAAAACCATTATCTTAAATATTTGCATTTTCTGAATGTTTGTGCTCCAGAGCAAAGCCCTGGAATGTTTTGTTTTGTTTTGTTTCCAGTCCTACCCATCCTTCAACGCTTGTCTCTAGCATCTACCTTCACAGTTGGCCTTTCCTGAATTTCCCACACACTGTAGCACAAATTTTCAACAAATATTTGTGTTCCCTCCTCCCTTTGAATCCCATAGCTCTGTGCACTCTTCTTGCCCCTCACCCTACTCCACTCCACCTTCATCTCCTGTGACAGCTCCCTGCTCTTACCTAATCGGGCTTCTCCGTGGCAAGTTCTGAGACAGCAGCATCCTTGCGGCCCATACAGAAACTGATGCTTCGGTACTAAACATTTGTTTAATTGGACTGATAACTGATATCATTTGATTAGTATCAGATTACCTTTTTAGGCAGGGAAGGAAACCAATGAAGTGACTTATGGACCTCAGGTACTACGTAAAAATACCTCCATTTCTAGAAGCTGGTGTCTATGCAGACTTGCTGTGATTCAATTTTAAAACAGAAAAGCGATATGTTTTCCCAAAAAACCTTTATCAAATTGACATATATAGAAGGAATATTTTCAGTTGAGCAGGTTTATCAAAACAATGCCTAATTTCAGGAAGAAAGGCAGGCAGAACTAGGGTAAAATTCCATCTCTTTGTTTGATTGTTACTATAAAAATATGGAATCAATATTTCACACTAGTGAATGATATTTATAAAATGTTTTGTCCTGTATGGATATACCCCCAATTAATATTTTATATGAATGAGGCATGCTTTAAAAAATCAATTTGGACTTTTGTTAGTCTCATAGAATCTATAAATAGTTTCAATGTAAGGCTTTCTCAATATTTGCCCAAACTCAGCATGAGCATTTCTAGAAAGATCATGGTTTTCCTTCCGTCTCTACATAGCATGATGGAAGCAGCCCCACAGTTGGGGGGATATTTGTGTAAGCTGGATTCTAATCTTGATGTTGGCAATGAATAAATGTGTAATCTGGAACAGTTACTTGAGCTAACAGCCTCCTTATCTGAATCTGAATTATGAGGGAAGTAGATGTCATGATTTGCTGTCAGCAGGTCGTAGGATTTCCTATTCCCTCCTCATTTGCAAAGCCCACAGCTGAGGATCTTTGATTCACTTCCTTTTTTCCCCTCCACACAGCTGCACCCAACCACTTTTAAAAGAACCAGGATCAAGTGTCTGGAGGCTGAGTGACGACCAGCCCAGACAGGAAGGCTACCGTGCTGGGGCTGGGCCTACAGGGTGAGGCCAGGAGGCGGGGAGTCATGGGCAGGAAAAGTCACAGGGAGGATGGGTCCTGTATGCTCAGCATCTTGGGGCAGAAGGAGAGTAGAAAAGGAGAAGAAACCAGCTGGATTGGGAAAGCTGTGCTCAGTTGGTAGGGCTCCAGGTCTTACAGCGGTCACTAGGAGACTTGGGTCCTTAGACAATACACTCTCCCTCCCCAAATCCATAAATGCCAAGATAGACTCCAAGTAGCCTCAGTAAGGGCCAATTTTGGTTTAAAACCTCCTTTATATTATAGGTAAGTAAATACCAAGCAAAGATTAGACCTCTTGGGGTGAAAGGGCATGAGAACACTGTGAATCTAAAGTGCAAGCAAGCCCTTCTCTACCCTTTGCTCGCCACAGAAAGGTCCTGTGGAGAGAGGAAGCACACGGGATCTTTCTCTTTGCCAGTTGGAGCTCCTGTAAGCCTACCTTTGTTCCACTGGACCCTGCCACCTGGAGGGTTTAGCTCTACTCCTGGTCCCCTCATTTCCCAGATCCTGCAGGCTTCAGGATTGTGTCCTAACTCCCTCTAGCAAGGCTGGACCTCAGGAATGCAGAGCAAAATGCTTCTACTCCTTTCTTTCAGTCTAGTGGCAACATTCTTTTTTAGTTGGAGGGGGAGAGAGTTCAAGGAGGAAGCAAATGGGAGACCCAGGTTATGCTACTTTCTGATTTTCCTCAGGAAGGTCTGGGCCTTTCCTCCACTTTTTAACAGACGAAAATAAGAAGGCAAAAAAATGCGGTGCAGGTGGTGTTTGGCAGCCGGGGTTGTCTGTTCAGAGAACCCTGCCCTGTTCCATGTCTTCTTCAAACGCATGTGCATTGGCCGACACCTGTGCCATCTTGACCTGTCCATCACACCTGCCTGTCTTGTCTCAGATTTATTCGTCAACACTCCTGGCAAGGCAGGTGTGCTAATACTTCCCAGAACATTCTTTACCCATCCCCACAATTAGGCTTCTTCTTAAAAGAAAATTCCTTTAAAGCCTATATCTAATATCCCAAATGACTATTAAAGAAATCTTACTGCTTTGCTCCCCCTGCCAATCTGGATCCTACTCCTGCTGCTAGAGGACGGTTTTATTTAGAGTTAGGGTGTTGTCGAGAATGTTAACCCCTCCATCGCCTGATCCCCTCTTTGAAAACACCTACAGTAGAACTCCCCTTAGACCTAAGGGCCACAAGCTTTTTACTTCCTTTTAACTAGTACATTTTTACAGATGGTAATGGGATTCTTATAACAATCACATTTCTTTTTCACTTTGCCACAGCTCAAGTAGAGTAATTGTGTCGAACCCTGCAGCACATCTCCTGCGGACCAATTTTCAGATTGGTCTCATCACCACATATCTGTGTGTGTGTGTGCACGCATGCATCCTGGAAGAAAATAACTCATGATTCAAAGTTTCAAAGTTGAATAAATTTATGAGTGTTCATAATATCTCTTTTTGCATGTCCATATTTTGTCATTTTTGTGTGTTGAATAACATAACATTGCTTTTATACTGAAGTATAAAATTATTTAAGTTTATTATTTTTAATAATATTATTACTAAATAATAATAATGTTATTGTTTAATAATATTATTACAAATAATAAGCTTAAAAATTTTCCTTCATGCTTTAGTTTATTATTTAAGTTATTTTGGTAGCAAAAGAACTTAAATAATAAACTAAAGCATGAAAGAAAATATATGAAAATCCTGTCTCAATGAATTCCCCTATTCATAGAAATTTTGTTGTTTTAATCTAATCTACTTTTGTTCACCATTTATATCAATCTGTTATTCTCAAACAATCCTTTCACCCAACTTTTCAGTACTGTAAGAAGCAAAGAACATAAGTAAAAAAAAAAAAAGGAACCAATTATAATAATCAGATAAAAATGCTGTTGATGCACAGAGAGCTACAAAGTCACCCTGTGATATACACACCAAGATCCCCAACCCTGAAAGAAGCAATCATTGCAGCTTACTCATTTTCATATAAATATTATTTTACCAATTTGCCTACTGACCAAATTACTTTGAAACTAAATACCTAAGCACACTTTATATTTGGTCAATTTGTATTTGGTGAAATTTCATTTAGCCAAATTGTTTTCAGTCATATTATCTGCTGCAGTTTGTGAAAATTGAAACGTCTTAGCATTTCCAGTCAGGGCTTGATATGCTGATAATTCACAAAAGTGCTGGACTTGGAAACAAAGAGGATGCTTTCATCCGTTCTGAAAGCCAGTTCAGTCTACCTTCTGGAATATGCCCACCACTTAATACAATGGCTTGTTCTAATACTTCAGAGATAAGGAAGAGTTCCATTCTGCAGTGATAAGTATAAATGTTCCAACAGGTATGTGTCCATGATGGAATGTTGGACCAATAGAAACTAGAACGAGAATAAGCTCTTCCTCTTTTCTATTACTGAAGGTGACCAGTTTAGTCCATACTGAGCCTTGAGGCTGCTCTAGCTATAACTGACTTAAGACTTTCTGCCTAGTTCTAATGCAAGGAAAGAGCAGGCTACGATCTCATTAAAAGCTGAAGTGATGGGGTGCCTGGATGTTGTTAAGCATCTGCCTTCAGCTCAGCTCATGAGCCCAGAGTCCTGGGATTGAGCCCCGCATCGGGCTGCTTGCTCGGCGGGAAGCCTGCTTCTCCCTCTCTCTCTCCCCTTGCTTGTGTTCCCTCTCTAGCTGTGTTTCTCTCTGTCAAATAAATAAACAAAATCTTTAACAACAACAACAAAAAATGTGAAGTGACACTAAAACTTTGCAATAGAAAGAGACTTTATCCCTCAAGATGTTGAGCTTCCAGGGAAGTTGGGACAAAGCTGAATGAATGATGGAGATGTCGAGTAGATGTAATGTCGACGTTCGCAGCATCCTGCCCCTTGTACCTATTGGGATGAGAAGGAGGGTAAGAGACAAGCTTAGAGTTTAGTTTCCTAAATGGCTTGTATGCGAAGTTGACTTGGAGAAGATAATTTAGAGTCTTTTTGTTGTTCATAAAAAGTCTTTTTGAGCCACGGCACTATTTGTACAACCCTGCACATTCTGATGCTAGGATTTTCAGGTCCTTTTCCCTCTAGTATTAAAACACTGTACCTGCTCTGGCATAGTTTTAAGCTATTGACAAACAAAATCTCCAACAACAACAACAACAAAAACCCATCTGCCTAGACCTAGGAGATCTGTGGATTGGAAAACAGCCGTGGAATCTAGGGTCCTATTCTAACTATGCAGCAAAATTCCTGAGTAGGATGGGCAAGTCATTGATTGCTTTGCTCCTTAGTTTCTCTATCCGTCTATTCATCCACCCTTCTGAGAGATACTCACTGAGCACCAGGACCCAGTGGAGACAAAACTAAGTAGAACCTGGTTCCTTTATTAAGATCCCTGGAATTTAGGGAAAAAGACAAAAATCAAATGTTATAATGCAGTGTGGTAAGTGCGCATTGGAAGTGTCCACAGAGTGCTAAGGTGGCAGGGAGGTAACACCAGGTCCCACTTGGAGGTGGGAGGAGAGTCCGGGACCACTTGGAAGAGCTGATATCTTCTGGAAGCTTGAACTCTATAAAATAAAGAGGGGTCCATTAGTTGATCTATAAGAACAGGTCTACATATTCTTATGTTAATTGAAGAACTGCTCATTTGAACTCCTCATATGGGGAGAAGCTTTCTAGAGCTGCAACAAAAGAAATAAGATACAAATTTGCCTAATTTGTCCGTGACTACTTACATCCTAAAGAATGGTCTGGGTCTGAAGGCTTCCTTCTCAATGTGCTTCACAAAGAACATATTGGCTCCCAGAATCTTCCTGTAGTTACTTACCTGCAGTCATTTGAGGGCTGTCTGGCCTTCATGCCATGCCAGTCACCCCCAGGCACCTCCCCTTCCCTCACCCAACATCTCCTTCCTGGGAACATTTCCTTGTAACAAGCTGTGTAGTCTTTTTTTCTGTAGGTGGAGTCATTCAAATGCTATAATAGTCACAGAGAAGCAATCATGGAATTTTGTCTTCATTTATGGGTACATGTAGCCCGCAAGTTAGTTGTTCAGTAAATATCTCTGGTTACCATTTCAATTTAATTTAAATAATACCTCACTTTTGAGAAGTGATCTGTTCCAAACCTGAACTAATTATAGACACAGTTGCAAATCTACACAAAATGTTTAAAAATCATGAGCAGACAAATCATTTCCTGTTCTGGCATACATTGCTGGTTTCCTTCCCAATGTCTACTTTTTTCTCTTCTTTTTCCTCAGAGAATTCCAGTTTGGTTCAGGGTGGATGCTGGTTAGTCCAAGTCAGTCCAGGGAGTTCTAGCCCCCTAGTCAGAGGTTGATTTGGACCAGGAAATTCTAGGCCCCGAGGGGGAAGTTGGCTGGAGAGGGGTAGGGTAGGCCTGGAAAAAGTTTCCTTTCCCTAAAAGAGGCACAGAAGATGTTCTCTCCTCTTTCTTGGAACATTGCTGTGTCTGGGATGTGCCTTTGGAATCACTACAGCCACACTGCCACCAGCGGGAGGATGAAGCCAAGTGTGGAAGAAAGCAGAGCCGGTAGAACTTCCCAGAAGTAAAATGGGGCCTGAAGTGCTGTGCCTGGACTCTGTCCTCCTTGGAACCTCTTTGTTCAATGATACAGTATAATTGCCTTACTGCTTAAGCGATGATGACTTGGGATTTTCAATTATTTACAGCCAAAGCATTCTAACTACTAGGCAAGTGTGCACTGAAGTTTATGCACTCTGTTCACAGAACATATGTCAGGCATTTAGTTCTAGGAAACAAGCTTATCTGATTTCCTAATTCACGGAAGATTAGAAATAGCACGTTAGAAGAGGAGAGAAGGGCTGTTAGAAGCAGGCAGCCAGACAGGGAAGGAAGAAACAGAAAGGTAGACACCAGAAGTTCAGATTAGTTAATGTTGGGGCGAACAAGTCCTCCCACCTCCCAGCTCAGGTGGGCATCAGAGTCCATCTCAGTGACTGGTCCGTAATGATGACCACATGTCATCAAGGGAAGTTTGCTTTCTGTTCAGCATAATCTGTTTTAGATGGAGGATGAGGCTGATTAATATTCCTAAATATTTCTTTGTAAACAAGGAAAAGGTTAAATGATTAAAAGGATAAACTTATCTGAAAAGGCACACAGAGAACGAACTCCGCCGCCATGCTCAGTTGATGAGTGCTATACAATACGCAAATAGAAGCTGTTAGAAGTTTGCTTCGCCCAGAGAAAGGGGAGGGTGAAAACAGTGCGGCCGGATCTGGCTTGCTGCACTGAGCAGCTCGCTTGTGTTTGGGTCCCCAGGAGAAGCCCCAGCAGAGGAGAAGCAAAGCTGCTGCTTCAGGACCTGGTACTGCTCTTCCACGAGTTACTTCACTTTGGTTCAATGGCTCCGTGAGCCTGGCTAAGCCGCTTCCTCAGAAGCGTGCCAGTAGCAAGTAAATAAGCAGCTTGACTCTCCTCCTAGAGGGGGTTGAGCACTTGCAATTAAAATGTAAATAATTCTCCAGGCCAACAGCTTGTAGACAAAAATGACTGGAAAGATCATAAACAGTAAAACTGCACCACATCAAACAGGTTCTAAGTCAATGTTAAGCCCACCAGTTGATTTAGTTTTCTCGGTGAGAAGTAACTCAAAATAAGTCATTTGCAACCGTGTATGGGGGAAAACAGCTGGTTGCCGTATCCTCAGATTCCAGCGCCTAAAATCGAGGGTGGCTTGTTTCCCCAGTTCCTCAGGGCCTGGACAACTCAGAACACAAGAGTTAAGATGAACCCAGGGCTTCCCTGCAACCTCCTGGGAAATCTGGGACCCCCACACCCTTCCCATTTCTTGGAAGGGCAGCCCCATGTTGGGCAGCTGTGGGCTCAGCCTAGCTCCCCATTTACCTGCCTGTGTCTGGAGGGGACGTGCTGTCTCCATGGGCCTCTGCCCCTCAGGATGTTACTTGGGCTTTAAAATAATCCTTTATTTAAGGAGTATCCTGAAACTGCAGTAATTTTATAATAATTTTTAAGCCAAATAAAGGGGAGGCCACCTAACACTACATTTTCTAATTACCATCAAATATACATGCAGCTTATACAGAATAGGGTCTCATTATTTTTAAAAATTGTAATAAGTGATATATCAACCTGAGTACTATGGGAGGGAAATATATAAAGAATGAAAGAATTTTATTAAGAACAAAACAGACTATTTAGATTAATCGGTTTCCAGAGACATTTTTTGTATTGCCATTCGTACTAAGGATTGTTACTGGAAATTAGTAGTAGTAGTAGTAGTAATAGCCAACATTTTGGGTTTGTGCTAAATGCTTTACATTCGTGGTCTCATTTTATTATCAACAGCAAGCATACAATTATTAAACCCATTTTACAGATTTAGAGAATGAGGCTTAGAGATGTAAGGTCATTTACCTGGAGACACGGACTGAGGCAGTCGTTAGAATACCAGTCAAAAATAAGTCTGTTCCAATGTCAAAGCCCTAACAACTTATGTAGTCATTGATGATAGTTGTACTGAATTTTTCCAAGGTTTTCCCTAGTTTTTTAAATAAAGGGGACTTAAGAATCTCTCACTTGCTTTCTTTTTTTTTTTTTTTTTTTT
>PITA01030570.1:0-16290 GCA_004023965.1 Spilogale gracilis | reverse complement strand
CACCACTACTGTTCAACATAGTGTTAGAAGTCCTAGCAACAGCAATCAGACAACAGAAAGAAATAAAAGGTATCCAGTTTGGCAAAGAGGAAGTCAAACTCTCTCTCTTTGCAGATGACATGATACTCTATGTGGAAAACCCAAAAGACTCTACCCCCAAACTACTAGATCTCATACAACAATTTGGTAATGTGGCAGGATCAATGCGCAGAAATCAGTTGCATTCTTATACACCAACAACGAAAAAATAGAAAGGGAAATCAGAGAATCGATTCCATTTACTATAGCACCAAAAACTATAAGATACTTAGGATTAAACCTAACCAAAGAAGTCAAGGATCTGTACTCGAGGAACTACAGAACACTCATGAAAGAAATTGAAGAAGACACAAAAAGATGGAAGAGCATTCCATGCTCATGGATTGGAAGAATAAACATTGTCAAACTGTCTATACTGCCCAGAGCAATCTACACTTTCAATGCCATTCCGATCAAAATTCCACCAACATTCTTCAAAACGTTAGAACAAACAATCCTAATATTTATATGGAACCAAAAAAGACCCCGAATCGCTAAGGAATTTCTGAAGAAGAAAGCAAAGCTGGGGGCATCTCGTTACCTGACTTCAGGCTTTATTACAAAGCCTTGATTACCAAGACAGCATGGTACTGGCACAAGGACAGAGAATTAGACCAATGGAACAGAGTGGAGAGCCCACATATGGACCCACAAATCTATGGGCAAATCATCTTTGACAAAGCAGGAAAAAATATCCAGTGGAAAAAGGACAGTCTCTTCAATAAATGGTGCTGGGAAAATTGGACAGCTACAGATAGAAGAATGAAACTAGACCATTCGCTTACACCACACACAAAGGAAACTCAAAATGGATGAAAGACCTCAACATGAGGCAGGAATCCATCAAAATCCTGGTAGAGAACATAGGCAGTAACCTCTTTGACATCGGCCACGGCAACTTCTTTCAAGACACGTCTCCAAAGGCAAAGGGACAAAAGCGAAAATGAACTTCTGGGACTTCATCAAAATAAAAAGCTTCTGTACAGCAAAGGAAACAATCAACAAAACAAAGAGGCAACCCACAGAATGGGAGAAGATATTTGCAAATGACACTACAAAGGGCTCCTATCCAAGATCTATAAAGAACTACTCAAACTCAACACCCAAAAAGAAGATGAACACATCAAAAAATGGGCAAGAGACATGAAGAGGCACTTCTCCGTGGAAGATATACAAACGGCCAACAGACACATGAAAAAATGTTCAGCGTCACTAGCTATCAGGGAAATTCAAATCAAAACCACTCTAAGATACCACCTTACACCAGTCAGAATGGCCAAAATTAACAAGACAGAAAACAACAACGTTGGAGAGGCTGCGGAGAAAGGGGAACCCTCTTACACTGTTGGTGGGAATGTAAACTGGTGCAGCCGCTTTGGAAAACAGTGTGGAGATTCCTTAAAAAATTAAAGATAGAGCTACCCAATGACCCTTCAATTGCACTACTGGGCATTTACCCCAAAGATACGGATGAGGTGAAAAGAAGGGCCATATGCACCCCAATGTTCATCGCAGCAATGGCCACAATCGCCAAACTGTGGAAAGAGCCAAGGTGCCCATCAACAGATGAATGGATAAAGAAGATGTGGTACATATATACAATGGAATACTATGCCTCCGTCATAAAGGATGAATACCCAACTTTTGTAGCAACATGAACTGGACTGGAAGAGATTATGCTGAGTGCAATATGTATAGAATTGTCAAATTACTATGTTGTACAGCTAAAACTAATATAACATTTTGTTACTTATACTTCAATTAAAAAATTCTCCCTGCAAAAGATCATACACTATGACCAAGTAGGATTCATCCCAGTGAGCAAAGAATAGTTCAACGTACAGAAATCAATAAGATACACATTAACAAAATTAGGGTACAAATCATATAATCATCTCAAGAGATGTAGCAAAGGCATTTGACAAATTCAACATCCTTTCATGATAAATTCTCAGCAAAGTAGGTATAGAGGAAATATACCTCCACATAATAAAGGCCATATATGACAAACCCACAGATAACGTCACACTTAACAGTGAAAAGCTGAAAGTTTTTACTTGAAGATCAAGAACAGGATAAAAATGCCTACTCTTGCCACCTTTTTTTTTTTTAAGATTTTATTTATTTATTTGACAGAGAGAAACACAGCTAGAGAGGGAACACAAGCAGGGGGAGTGAGAGTGGGAGAAGCAGGCCTCCTGCCGAGCAGGGAGCCTGATGTGGGACTCGATCCAAGGTCTCTGGGATCATGACCTGAGCCGAAGGCAGTCGCTTAACCAACTGAGCCATCCAGGAACCCCTACTCTTGCCACTTTTACTGAACTTTGTACTAAAAGTCTTAGCCATAGCAATTAGGCAAGGAAAAAAAATGACATTCAAATTGGAAGAGCAAAACTGCCTCGATGTGCAGATGACATATTATATATAAAAAATACTAACAATACCACCAAAAAACAGTAAGAACTATTAAATAAATTCAGTAAAGTTGCAGGATACAAAATCAGTATGTAAAGTCAGTTGCAGTTTTATAGTCTAACAGTGAACTATCAGAAAGAACAATATAGAAATCAGTCTCATTTACAATAGCATACAAAAAATAAAATACGTAGGAATAAATTTAACCAGGGAGGTGAAAGTTTTGTGCATTGTAAACTATAAGACATTGATGAAAGCAACTGAAGAAGACACAAGTAAATGGAAGGCTATACCATATTCATGAATTGGAAGAATTCATATTGTTAAGATATCCATACTATCCAAAGCCATCTACAGATTTGATGTAATCTTTGTCAAAATTCTGAAGGCATTTCTCACAGAAATAGAGAAATAATCCTAAAATTAATATAGAACCAAAAAGACTGCAAGTAGCCAAAGCAATCTTGAGAAAGAACAAAGCTGGAGGCATCACATTTCTTTATTTCAAATGATATTATAAAATTATACTAATCACAGCAGTACAGTAACAGTATAGGTCAACAAAAGAGATTGCTCAGAAATAAACTCATGTATATATGTCAATTAATTTATGACAAAGGAGCCAAGGTTATACAATGGGGAAAGTAGTTTCTTCAATAAATGATGTTAGGAAAACTGAGCAGCCACATGCAAAAGAATGAAACTGCTTACATCATACACAAAAACCTACTCAAAATGGATTAAATAATTGAGGGTAAGACCTAAAACAACAGAACTCACAGAAGAAAACACAGGGGTAAACTTCTTTCATTAGTTCTCGTAATGTTTTAGTTTAGTTTTGTTTTTTAAGATTTTATTTATTTATTTGACAGAGAGATAGAGAGCACAAGTAGGCAGAGCAGCAGGCAGAGGGAGAAGGAGAAGCAGGCTCCCCACTGAGCAGGGAGCCAGATATGGGACTCGATCCCAGGACCCCGGGACCATGACCTGAGCTGAAGGCATACACTTAACCAACTCAGCCACCCAGGCACTCCAATGTTTTAGTTTTTTATTGTTGTTTTTTGTTTTTTGGATTTGACACCAAAAGCAAAGGTGACAAAATAAAAAATAAATAAGTGGGACTACATCAAACAAAAAAATCTTCAAAAACATGAAAATGCAACCTAATAAGTGGGATACAGCATTTATGAACCACACCTCTGATAATGGGTTAATATCTAAATACATAAGAAACTCATACAACTCAACAACACAAAAACAGTCTAGGGGCAGAGGAACCAAACAGACATTTTTCCAAAGAAGATACAAACACCCAGCAAAAACATGAAAAATGTGACATTATGTCATGTAACTTAATTATAGAATGTTATATGTCAATTATATCTCAAAAAAACTGGAAAAAATTAAAGAGAAACATAGTAAAAAATAATCCTTGTTTAAACATTATGCAGTCATTAGAATAATCTCCATGCAGACTTTTCAATTATATAGCAAATATGTTAAATATAGACTATATAAAATAAAATATTATGTTATATATACATACATGAACACACATGAGTTTACAGAAAAATGTGATATTCTAAAATATTAATCATGGCTCTAGCCAGGTGGTGATATAATGGTGATTTTTATTTTTTCTTTGTTCTCTTATGAGTTTCCTGTATTAAAAAAAAAAAACAAAACAAATACATGTGATATTTAAAAATCAGAGTTTTTTTTTCCAGAGGAAATTAAATCTTCTTTCCCATGTATTAATTGAATGAAATTTGCTCTTTGCTCTGTATAAACTTTATGATACTTGGAAAACCATGGACACATTTTCATTTCTTTGGTATAATTTTAGGGAAGCATCAAAAGTCGAAGTTCATCCAGAGCAGCAGAGTGCACGTTCTTGGCATGGCATGATGGTATTTGCTTTGAATGTGCTTGTGTGGTTAATGTCAACCTGAGGAATCTAAACACTAAGCTGCCATTTTGGTACTCTTGGCTTGAAACAGAACCATAAACAGAAAGATTGTACCAATAAAGGAGAAAAATAAACAATAACACCCTTCTTACACTGTGGACTGAAGTTAATCCATAAGGGGGGAAGGAGTGCTTACCAAGACCACTTCTCTATTATTGCCCTGTCACTCTCTCTAAACACTAAAAATAGTTTTGGTGGTGAAGGGTGACCAAAGACTAAAGTGCACAAGAATTTTGGTGAGTATTTCACATGGATTCTCTTAATTTTTCCCAATAGAGTAGTTTATGTTGAATGTGTGAACCCGTACGTATGTTTACCACATCGTGACTCAGCTTTGGGTTTTATACTAACTCCCTAAACTTTATAGTCATATTTGGACTGCAATTCAATAGTTCCAAAGCTGTATTTTCTGCATTAATTTTTTTTTCATTTTAATGCCAAGAGTTATTTCAAGTCAAGGGAGAGATAATGTGTAGGTGGCAGGATGTTGCCTCAGGAAAAATCAAATTGAATTATTCTCAGAAGCAACTAAAGATTCTATTCCTCATCTACTTGAAGGATGAGGATGAAGTGGGCATTTTTTTGGTAGGGGCATACACTTGATTTGAACGTATATGAACTATGGTACAGCAGTTGGGATTATAGATGGCTTGAAGATTTATTCTCACTCATTACTGACCCAGTCCATTCAGCTGTTTTTATAACAGTGCTATCTTTGAGAATCAATCCCATTTTACTTGAGAGGTTGATTCCTGAGGGGATTTCATTTCCTACCTAAGAGTCTTTTTTGGTTTATACATATAACCACATACATATATACACATATGTATAGAAATAGATATATATGTATATACCTATATAGGATGGCCTTTCTTCTCTTACTCATCTCACTTTCAGTAGTAAATTTTGATTTTGGTTTCCTATTAGTCATGTATTTTGACAAATCTTGAGATGTCTATTAATTTATTATTATTAATTTCTCAATGTGTTTCATTTTTTAAAAAAAATTAAATTCAATTAGCCAACAAACATCAGTTTAAGATGTAGTGTTCAACAGTCATCAGTTGTGTCCAACACCCAGGGCTCATCACATCACATGCCCTCCCTAATGCCCATCCCTCAGTTACCTTATCCCTACCCATCTCCTCTTCAACTCTCAATTTGTTTTCCTTAGCTGAGTCTCTCATGGGTTACCTCCTTTTATGATTTCTTTTCATTTGTTTTCCCTACCTTCCCTTATGATCCTCTGCATTGTTTCTTATATTCCACATATGAATGAAACCATATAACTGTCTTTCTCTGCTTGACTTATTTCACTTAGCAGAGTACCCTCCAGTTTCATCCATGTCAGTGTAAATGGTAGGTATTCATCCTTCCTGATGGCTGAGTAATACTCCAGTGTGTGTGTGTGTGTGTGTGTGTCACATCTTGATCCATTCATCTGTTGAAGGACATCTTGGCTCCTTCTACAGTTTGGTTATTGTGGACATTGCTATTATGAACATTGGGGAGCAGGTGTCCCTTTGTTTCACTACATCTGAATCTTTGGGGTAAACACCCAGTAGTATAATTTCTGTGTTGTAGGGTAGCTCTATTTTTAAATTTTTGAGGAACCTCCATACTGTGTTCTGGAGTGGCTGTACTGGCTTGCATTCCCATGAACAATGTAAAAGGGTTCCCCTTTCTCCATATCCTCACCAACGTTTGTTGTTTCCTGTCTTGTTAATTTTAGCCATTCTGACTGGTATGAAGTGGTATCACACTGTAGTTTTGATTTGTATTTCCCTGACGACAAGTGATGTGGAACATTTTTTCATGTATCTGTTAGCCATTTGGATGTCTTCTTTGTAGAAATGTCTATTCATGTCTTCTGCCCATTTCTTTACTGGATTCTTTGTTCTTTGGGTGTTGAGTTTAATAAGTTCTTTATAGATCTTGGATACAAGTCCTTTGTCTTTCTCCCATTCCATGGGTTGCCTCTTAGTTTTGTTGATTGTTTCCCTTATTGTTTAGAAGCTTCTTGATGAAGTCCTAATAGTTTTTATTTTGTTTTGTTTCCCATGACTTTGGAGACATGTCTAGTAAGAATTTGCTAGGGCTGAAGTCAAAGAGGTTGCTGCTTATGTTCTCCTCCAGGATTTTGATGGATTCCTGTCTCACATTTAGGTCTTTCATCCATTTTGAGTTTATCTTTGTGGGTGGTGTAAGAGAATGGTCCAGTTTCATTCTTCTGCATGTGGCTATCCAATTTTCCCAGCACCATTTATTGAAGAGACTGTCTGTTTTTCCACTTGATATTATTTCCTGATTTTTTGAAGATTAGCTGACCACAGAGCTGAGGGTCCATCTCTTAGGTTCTCTATTCTGTTCCACTGATCCATGGGTCTGTTTTTATGCCAATACCTTTCTGTCTTGATGATTCCAGCTTCGTAAGTCTGTAACTGTGATGCTTCCAGCTTTGGTTTTCTTTCTCAACATTCCTCTAGTAGGGTCTTTTCTGGTTCCATAAAAATTCTAGGATTAGTTGTTACAGCTCTATGAAGAATGTCAATGGTATTTTGATAGGGATTATACTGAATGTGTAGATTGCTCTGAATAGCATAGCCATTTAACAATATTTATTCTTCCAATCCATGAGCATGGAATAGTTTTTCCATCACTTTGTGTCTTCCTCAGTTTCAAATATTATATCATTTCCTCTTTTAAATGGAATGAATCCCTCCATTCCTTGAACAATCTTATACCATGATATAACTGAATAAGCATTGCTTTGGATTTTAATTTTTGTGGGAAGTCATATAGAATAGTTGAGTGACTATTTGAAAGTCAGTATCTGGCTTTTATTTTTAGTTTATCTTCAATTATGACAATGCCAAGTAACTTGATGGTATAACCTATTTCCAAAAGTTGCAAAAAATAAAAAGATAAAATAATCTCATGTAATTTTTGGAATTCAGTGAAGTTGTTTGTTTATCAGGAATGCAGTCAATATGTTTGTCTTGTTATAAGCAGATAATCTGGGGGCATAAAAAATGAAAGCCTCTTTTTTTCCTGATAGGACTATTTCCTAAACCAATTATAATTTTACAGGCTAACAAAAATATAGATATCTCCAATTATACCAGAAGGTTATTACATATATAGGTATGCATGTATAGACATATACATATATAATTATATCTGTAATTTTTAAAATATGTAAATGTCATACTTATAACTTTCTGGTATGTATGGACTTTATAAGCATTTGATGGTAATATATATAAATAATTGTAACTTTCTGCTATATATGTACTTTGTAAGCATTGATGGAAATAACTTTTCATGAAGCCACAAAATAAAGATGTAAATAAAATCAAATGCTTATTTTACAAAAAGCACATTTTCTGAAGAATGTGTACATAAGTAGTAAAATCCCTAATGACAAATTTAAGTTTCAATTAAAATTTTGGAAAGAGCTGCTGTCAACACAGGAATGAAAAAAAAATACAAGAATGAAGAAAAAATACAGAAATGGACTATCAGGTTGGTGGCACAGATTTTCTGATAACTATACTCAGTTTTCTCATTACAATTTGATATTTTGTATATTCCCCTAATATCTTCATATCGTATGTGAAGTAAGAAGGTTCTGTCACTGAAATTACTCTGATTTTTACAACTCTGCCACCTGTCTCCTACATACCCATTCACATTATTGATTTTGCAAGGATTTTACCCCTTTCCCTACTCTCTAGAGAATAATTGATGAATGTACCCTCACAGTTCCTTCTCTTGAAACAAAGACAATCATGTAAACTTGCCCTCTTGCTTTTTTTTGTTTTGTTTTTTCAGTATGAGTAGGAGGATATACCCACAAATACTTTCCATGAGTTAGAAATGTGATGGAGATGTTGGCAACAGTGTGAGAAAGAGATCTGAGCCTGAACTGAAAACAGGTTTAACAACAAGATTTGTCTAGGGATGACTGAGCCCTTTTCACCCTCAGTAAGGCATATTTCCATGATCTTCATGTGAATAAAAGGTAACAGGAGACCACAATCATTGTTGATGTCAGCAGCAATATCACCCAGGCACACCAGTAACAGAACTGTCTAGAAAAATCACTTAAATATTTGTTGAAGGTTTACCATCTGCCAGGTATTGTGTTCGGCAATAGAGAATTGGCAAAAGAAAAAATGACTTAGGGGCACCTGGGTGACTCAGTTTAGTGCCTGCCATTGATTCAGGTCATGATCCCAGGGTCCTGGGATAGAGACCCACATCAGGCTTCCTGCTCAGTGGGGAGCCTGCTTCTCCCTCTCCCTTTGCTACTTCCCCTCCTTGCGCTCTGTCAAATAAGTAAATAAGATCATTTTAAAAAATAAATAGTGATTTATAAGGGCACCTGTAAGGTACAGTCAGTTAAGCATCTACTTTCAGCTCAAGTCATGATTTCAGGGTCCTGGGATGGAATCCCACCTTTGGCTCTCTGCTTATCAAGGAGTCTGCTTCTTCCTCTCACAATCCCTCTGTGCTCTTTAATAAATAAAACCTTAAAAAAAAGATAATGATTTATAAAATATGGTTCTTATGCTAAACAATGTACAAACTTGATTTTTTAAGGACTTTATTTATTTATTGGAGAGAGAAAGAGAGAGTGCAAGCGTGCACATATGAGCGAGGGGGAGGGGCAAGGAGAGAGGGAGAAGCAGACTCCTGGCTGAATAGGGAACCCCACATGGGACTGGACATGGGCTAGATCCCAGGACCTGAGATCATGACCTGAGCCAAAGGTAGATGTTTTACCAACTGAGCCACACAGATGCCCCACAAACTTGCTTTGAAATTGCAGTTGAAGGCCTAACACAACCGTGACTCCCAGGATACAGAATGGGAGTATTTTAAACATGTTCTTTAGCTCCTTCAAATTACTAATGATATTAAACAAGAAGTTATTTTCAGTTAAGGTAATCATGAGAAAAGTATGATTCTTAACAACAAGAAGAAAATACATCTTCTCTTCCAGTGAATGCGACTAAACTTAAAGCTCCAACAAGAGCAGGAGCCAATATTTTGACTATAGCCAAGCCCAGTAACTCCTACAGAGCAGATGTTTAATAAGTATTTGTTGAGTAGTAATATTGAGGAAAAAGGGGTTAGAGGTCTAATTCCCAATTTAAAAAGTATTTACTATTTACAAGATTTTGTAAGGACTCCGTCTGAGTCAGGCATGGTGTGACACTATTGCATTATGAGAACAGGTGTTTGTATGACAAGATGGAATAGAGTTATGTACCCTTGACAGAATATATAAGCTAACCTGTATAAACTTCCCATCATAACAAAGAGGCTGTTAGTAAAAAATGCAAAGCACTTCTTAAATTCTAAGCTCTGAGAAAGAGCCCAAAGCCAAAGTATCTACCATCAGCCAAGGGAGGGACCCCAGAGAATGGAAAAGGTAAGTTCATTTCTCCATTGGAAGATGGAGAGGATAGAAACCTTACATAGTAGGGGATATGACAGCTAAGACCAGTCTCCAATTCCCATGTCATGACTTTATCCAACTAGGTAGACAGTCTTCAGGTAAACTACTGGAAGACGAAGAAGCTTCCCAGTTCACTTTTCAAACTGGAATTTGGTTTTGAGAGGCTTTTTTTTGTTGCTCATCTACCTACACATCCAGAGATACTTTGGGTCTTAATTACCGCCACTAAGATTTTCTTGTTTTCCTTCACTGATGCAGAATGGGCTGGGTTGAGAAGCTGTATGCCTTTCCTTTTCCAGTTTTCTCTCTCCTTTATGCTACAGAAATAGGAGTAGGAAGATAAGAGATGCATAAAAATTTTTGTTCTTGGATTTTAAATGGACTTAGGGTATAACTGTTTACTACTAAGGAAGAGAGTAAAGGCAACTTAGATCTTTGAAATTCAAACACAAGATGTAAATGGATAAAACATTATCAGTCAGAAGAGTAACCAAGCAGAAAACATCCAATTCATAAAGGCAATGAGCAGAAATGGAGCACTTCAGCCATTTCCAGTCTTAATAATATACTGCACTATTAACTAAGATAATACTAGCTTCTATAATAGATAAAATCTTCAAATTTCAGTTATTACTATTCAGTCAGTTATTACTATTTTTCTCTACCATGATATTCAAAAAGATAGTCCCAATTGGTAGGTGGTTATTCTTTTAATGATTTAAAACCATCATCTTTTGTCTTATGACTCTACCGTTTTTTAACCCACGGTTCAGAAGGTGGCCCTCATGGTCGTGTCCCCTCTAGCTAGTTGGAAGAGAAACAGAGCATGGAGAACCATGTGTGAAAAGATTTCCATAGGTGTGTTTCCCTGCCCATATTCCATTGGTCAGAGCTTAGTCACGTGGTCACCCTTCATTGCAAGGACATGTGATTTACTCCTGTGCTCTGGAAAAAGGATATGAGTGAACAACCAAAACTTTGTCTCTGTCAAAGTTTGGATACTTACATAAAACTTCAGCAATTTTAAAAGGTAACACTGAAGATTAAAGCCCAATGATAAGAAAGTAACAACTATGAACAGACTTTTAGAAGACAAGAATTGTGTGGAGTCCACAGGAGCAGGTAAGTGAAACTTTGATAACACAGGAGGAATCATAGCTAGAATGGTGCCCTATTACCCTAAAGGTTTTCACCATCCCTTAATGAAGATTTACAGGATTAGTATCAAAGTCTCACTCTATGTACAGCTTTTAAAAAATGTTTTCATATTGTTATGATAAATAATAGGTATATAATTTTATTCCACAGTAGGGAATGTCACTCTCAACTAAGTATTTTGCTGTCCCTACAAGGTTCAGAGTTAAGTCACTGTTTCAGCTGCTTGGTGTTCTGTTAGGCTGGTATTTAGATGGTAAGATCCACAAGACAATTTCTTTTAAGATTATGGAATCCAGAATAGGAAAATTGGGGCAAGTAGCCTCTTTATAATTCATGCTTTTTTTCAAGCCTCCACAGAGGCAAGATGGGTTTACTCTCCAAGAAACAAAAAACAAACATTGTTCACAATAAACTGTGCCATAGCTTAGTAATGAAAAAGAACTTGGCATTTATCATGTGAATGAAGACTGAATGAGTAGGTGAATAGGGATCAGTGTAGGGGTTGGAAACCAGGTAACAAATGAAAGAATATAAGAAATGTCACAAAATTTGTGAAACTGCATGTCCAGCAAGCTCATACAGGAAACTGCAAAAGGTATATGTTATGCAGAAGTCATTACATATTTAATTTAAATTTGTTTACGGAAATATATATATACATATATACACACATATTTTACTATTCTGGGTTTCATAATCTTAGAGCTGAGTGGAGTTCTTAGAAGGGGTAGACTTGATTCAGGCAGGTAAAATAGTTTTGTAATATAGGAATCAACCTGGAATGTATTAGATGCTCAATAACTACTGAATTAAAGAATGACTGAATCTGATGAACAAATCATAGTAATATGAGTTCAGGTGACTAGATACACTTGAAACATATTTATGTTCAGATCAGGCCGTGTACAAAATTTATCCCCAAGGAAAACATCTAACAAGACTTAGACTGACAGTCAAAATAGTAAAGCCCAGAGCAGGAAGATTATGCAGAGAAACTGAGGCAGAAGTCCAGCCACTCCATGCAGAGCAAAGGTAAGGCTATATATTAATTTAGCAGGTTTCCAAGTTACTGAGGTTCATACTAGACACTGGCTTTTCAAAGAAACATCAATTTCTTCCTTTTATTATCAAATTTGTTTTGGCCAGGAGTAATTCAAGAACCTAATTTCAACCTATTTTGAAATTAAAAAGTGTCATTATAGCATCTGGAACGACTGTGAACTTGTCTTTTAGTTTCTAGATTGTGAATATTACATGAACATATAAAGAGTCTTCTCTATATTGCATTTCTTCCTATTTATAACATGTGCTAAGTATCCAATAAATGATGTTAATTTAATTTTAAAAATAGAAGTTGATTCAGGCTGTATAAGAGATATATTTTTTAAACAAGTAATTTAGAGCATCATGAAGATACAGTTTATGGAGAGTAAAAAAAAAAAAGAGGCCAGATATGATATTGTTGGTACATAACAGGTGAACTTCCAGAGATTATCACTTGAGACAATGAAGACTTTTTCCCCTATCCAGAAAGTTGAGGGCTAAATCAACTTTTTTATATAAGAAACGATCTCATTCCTCCCCAAATTTATGTGGTTCCACTACAGAAATTTGGTTAGAATCCAAGAGTGACCACTGTTTCCAAATTCATATCCAACATAAAATAATGTATGACATTGACATCCCTTATTACTTGTTCTATCTGCTACTGTGCTACCACATTTTCCTTATCTCAATTTTCTTCATCTTTAGTTTTTGCCATAATTCTGTACTTATCTCCTTCAAGTTCTAGTCAGTATTCCATTAAGATGTCTTTTGGGTCTTCCCCTTCTTCTACATTTTATGTTGTCACTGTCAGGATTCAACACCTCTTACCTAAATTTCTATAGCTGACTCTTATCTTGGTCTCTGAAATTATGGTCTATCACCAGGGCCTACTAAATACTTTGTGTGTGTGTGTGTGTATGTGTCTCTGTGGTGTGTGTGCTTAAAATTTATTTTGTAATGAGCACTGGGCATTATAGAAGACTGATGAATCACAGACCTGTACCCCTGAAACAAATAATACATTATAGGTTAATTAATTGAATTTAAATTTAAAAAATTAAAAAAAAATCAAGCCCAGAGTTAATATATTCAACGGTGAAAGTTTGAAAGCTTTTGCTCTTATTTTAGGAACAAGTCAAGGGTACCCATTCTTACTACTATCCAACACACTGCTGGAACTTCTAGCCACAGCCACCAGTCAAGAAAGAAACAGAAGGCACCAGAACTTGAAAGGAAGAAGTAAAACAATCTCTGTTTATAGATGACATGGTCTTATATATAGAAAATCCTATATACTTCACCAAAAACTATTAGAACTAAACAATAAATTTTATGAGGCTGAAGGATGCAAAATCAACATACAAAAATTAGTAGTGTTTCTAATGCAAACATCAGTAGTGTAGATAAGCAATCCTTATCAAAATTCCAATGGCATTTTGTTTTTGCAGAAACAGAAAAATTTTTTTTAATTAATATAGGAACACAAAAGGACCTAGACAGTCAAAAGAATTCTAAAATGAAGAAAGCTAGAAGTGTCATTCTTCCTTATTTCAAATATATTACAGCGTTATAGTAATCAAAACAGTATTGTACTGGCATAAATGCTAACATAAGACCAATAGAACAGAATAAAGAGCCCCCAAATAAACCCATTCATATATGGTCAACTAGTATTTGAAAAGGGAGCCAAGGATATTCAATGGAGAAGACAGTCCCTTCAATAAATGGTATTGAGAAAACTGGGTATTGACATGCACAAGAATGAAACCAAACCCCTCTCTTACATTACTCATAAAAGTTAACTTAAAATACATTACAGACTCAAATGGAAGGCCTGAAACCATAAAAATCTTACAGGAAAACATAGGGGAAAAAAACTTTTGACATGGGTCTTAGCAAAAAAAAATTTAGATATGACACCAAAAGTAAAGGCAACAAAATAAAAAAAAAAACAAGTAAGATTACATCAAAATAAAAAGCTTCTGTGCAGCAAAGGAAAAGATCAACAAAATAGAAAGGTAACCTATGGAATGGGAGAAAATATTTGCAAACCCTACCTCTCATAAGGGTTTAATATCCAAAGCATGTAAGAAATTCATACAACTCATTAACAAAACTACAAATAATCCAATTAAAAGTGGGCAAAGGACCTCAACAGACAATTTTCCAAAGAAGATATCCAAATGCATAGGTATATGTGAAGGTGCTCAAGATCACTAATCATTAGGGACATGTAATCAAAATCACAGTATCACCTCACTCCTATTAGAATAGCTATCACCAAAAAGACAAGAGATAACAAATGCTATCAAGAATGTGGGGAGAAAAGGTAACCCTTGTGCTCTGTTAGCAGGAATGTAAACTAATTCAACCACAATGGAAAATAGTAGGAAGGGTCCTCAAAAATATTAAAAATAGAACTACCATATAATCCAGCAATTTCACTTCAGGGTGCATAGTTAAAGGAAATGAAATCATCATCCTGGAGGAATATCTGCACCCCCTTGTTCACTGAAGTGACCTTGGCTACTATTCACAATAGTCAAGGTGTGGAAGAGCCCAAGTGTCTGTTGACAGATAAATGGATAAAGAAAATGAGATGTTTATATATATCTTGTTATATATATATATATATATATATATATATATATATATATATATATATCAACAAAAAACTGGAAAAATACCAAAAAACCCAAAAAATAATTCTCTCAAAGACATACTGTCCAATAATTCTAACTCGTAACTATTGCAGATCATTTGAAAAATTATTTGTATCCCTTAGAGTTTATTTGAGAGTAAGGAGTTTGGAAGAACCTATGGATTACTAGAAATGCAGAATTTCAGATGCAACCCAGACACATGGCCTCAAAATATGCAATTGACAACGTCCTTAAGTAAACTTTACGCATATTAAGATATGATAAGCATTGCATGTAGTCTGATTCTCAGTTTCACTCACTAGAATCAGTTGTTTTTTTTTTTTTTAAATACTGAACTCTGGGTCCTACCTCACGAGTACAGATTTACTGCCTCTTCCCCCACTCCCCCACCCCCCAGTTTTAGTGAGATATCACTGACATATAACATTGTTTAAGTATACAATATGATGATTTGATCATATCTGTTGGGAAATGATTACTGCTATAAAGTTAGTTAACACCTTCATTACCTCACATGATTAACATTTTCTTCTGTGGTGAGAGAATTTAAGATCCACTCTCGGGTGCCTGGGTGGCTCAGTGGGTTAAGCGACTGCCTTCGGCTCAGGTCATGATTCCAGAGACCCAGGATCGAGTCCCACATCGGGCTGCCTGCTCAGCGGGAAGCCTGCTTCTCACTCTCTCACTCCCCCTGCTTGCGTCCCCTCTGTGTTTCTGTCAAATAAATAAAATCTTAAAAAAAAAAAATCCACTCTTAATGATACTATGTGTATACCTACAGTCACGCTGTACACCAGACTCTCAGAACTTGTTCATCTTACAACTAGAAACCTGTACTCTTTGACCAACATCTCCCCATCCTCCCCTTACCCTAGACAACCACCATTCTACCCTAATTTTCAAGAGTTTAACTTTTTTTGGATTCCACATCTAGGTAAGAACATACAGTATTTGTCTCCCTGTCAGTCTTACTTCACTTCCACAGAATACTTGTTGACTACACACCTTAAAACTACTTTTATAATGTCATTTTCCATGTTAAAGATATATGCACATCTACTTTCTACCTCATCAAATCCAAGCTGCTCTGTTTGACTTTGAGTTTTCAACACTACCTTAACTTCCTATCCATCTTCATTTCCTTCTATTCCTGAACCCATGTTCTATATGTTTAAAAACACTTTATGTTTGTGTAGTATCTTAAAGTTTAGAGAAAACTGGGAGTCAAGATGGCGGAAGGCCAGGTGACCGCATTTCGGGGAGTTCCCTAAAGAGAGCTGAATTCCAGCAAAAAAACCACTACAAGACCACCGTGAACACCCATGAAACCAGCCTGAAATGTGATATTTCCCACTTCTGGACCGCCACGAGAGACAAAGAACATCGGCAAAAAGGTAGAAACAAATTGGAGGGTCTGGAGGCTTGCCCCCAGAGACAGGGGAGTGAGGGAGGAAGCCCGCAGAGCTGAACCATTGAAAACAAATACCCCAAAA
>PITA01030569.1:0-16319 GCA_004023965.1 Spilogale gracilis | reverse complement strand
TTTTTTTTTTTTTTGAGAGTGAAATAGCACATGAGTAGTGGGGAAGGAGCAGGGTGAGAAATCATCTGAAGCAAGCTCCATGCCCAGCTCGGAGCCCAACAGGGAGCTCACTATCATGTCCCTGAGGTCATGACCTGAGCTAAAATCAGAAGTCAGATGTTTATGTGACTTAGCCACTCAGGTGCCCCTAAATCTTTGTATTTTAAAGAATTAATGTATTCACTTCTATGTTGATCAGTAATGTCTTTGGCCTCATACATACCATTTAATAAGTATATTTCTACTTTAGGATTAATCCCTTCTTTTTTGTTAGATTGAATTTTTCGTTCATTCTTAGTGTGTGATTTTTTTAAAGTTATGCATTCTATTTATATCCTTCTTGAGGTTATCCATTTTAAATCATGTATTTAAATATTTTAATCATAATTTAATCATAATTGGAGTTAATGAGTATTAAAACCATTTCATAGAAAATGTTAAATTTTTTAACATATTTTCACTTACTTCCAACCAATCACCTACCTCTATTTTGAAATTTTATTTCCAATTATTAAATATTTTTTAATCACAGATAAGTAACACAAATAATTACTTATATTTAATTACAAAATTTTGCTGGTTTTTTTTTCCTTAGCCCTTTTATTTATATCCCATGTTGTCTTCTTTCTTGGATTTATTTTTTCAGTGCAGCTGGAGTACATTTATGAGTAATTCTTTCAGAAAGTATCTGTAGTTGGCGAATTCCTGAATCATTGCATGCTGACATATTCTCTATTGTGTCACTTCATTTGAATACTGATTTGGCTGTGTTCCTTTATCATAGAAAAATAGCAAGAACTCTAGGTTTTATTTGAAAGGCACACTCATTGAAAGGTTCTGAACTGGAGAGAGACATGATCTGACTTAAGAATGAAAAGAATCTCTCTAGTTAGATGGCGTTGAGAATAGACTACAGGGGATCAAGAGTAGAGACTCGTTGGGAGGCTACTACAGCCATCCTAGCAAGAGGTGATGGTGGCTTAAACCAGGAAGATAACAGTGACGTTTGAGTAAGAAGTGATTAGAATTTGAGTATATTTTAAATATGTGGTTTAAAAAATCATTTGGATCTCCCAATAGATTGCAAGAGGAATGTTAGAAAATAAGAGTGGTCAAAGATGCCTTTAGGGCATCTGGGCTGATCAACTAGAAGTATAGACTTGCCATCAGCTAAGATGCCAAAAGGCTTGTTGCGTCAGTTTGGAGAGGAAGATCAGTCAGTTTGGGAATAGGTTAAGGTTGAAATGCCTTTTCTTTTCCAATGAAGATGTTGTGTACCCATAACTCATAGTCGACAGTTTTCAGTTTATTTCTTTAAAAGGGATCACGAATGAAAGAAAATTGTGAAATAACCTGAGTATAGAATCCCTCTAGCTTTATTTTTCAAGCCTTAGGCCTTTTTCACACAATTTGACAATAACTAATCTTGATGGTCAAACCTAAATAGTTCAACTTCTTTCCTCAGAAACAACTCTCTCAGGACATTCTATATTATAACTGTATATAACATTTCATTACAAATAAGTACAGTCATCAGCATAAAGAGAATGAATGGGATTGGGAATAGATATGGCCTAGTCCTGGTGAGCAACACCTCGCTGATGTGAGCGTAAGTGCACCAGCAGTGTAGAGCACAGTACTTAGAGTGTGGGTATTTGCAGGCCAGTAAGTATTATAGCAAGACTTGCGCATTTCAGCTAATCCAGTGAGTCAATCAAAAGAGTTTCTATTATGCTATAAAATTTCCCTAAAAAGAGATTGCACCATTTTACTCTCTGGCTGACTGTTGAAAGTATCAAACTTTTTAATCCTTTGCTGGGATGGAAGCATCTCATTTTTAAATTTGTACATATTTAATTGTGGATGAAGGTGGCATTTTTCATATGGTCACTGGATATTTGTAACTGACAGCTTCGTGCAAATTATGTCTAGGATCCATCTGAGTCTACTGCATTTGTTACATAGGCAATTTAGAATCAATTCATTTTTGAGAAAGTTCATTTGCACAGTTCATATCTTAAGTGTTGATTGAGTGTAACTAGTAGCAACTCAATTGGCATTTGCTGGTTTTTGCTTTTTTTTTCCTTAGGAATTACTTGGAACTTGTAGCAAAGTCCATTCAAGATTGGATCATAAAAGAAGAAGCCATATATCAGGAATCTAAAATGGCCGAGGAAATCACTAGGACGAAGGCTGAGTTGGAATTGAAAGCTGCTGGTGCCAAAATCATTTCTCCTGGCAAAATTAATGTTCTTAAAAGAAGTAAAAGTAAGTAAGTGGTTGAACTTAACATGTAAAGCCCAAAGACATCCTCCTATTTGTTAATATAATCAAGGCTGATTATATTATAATCAGTGTTGATGCATTCATCTCTCTGGGATTTATTGACAATATATGAGGCAAATTCAAAGTCAGTATCTCTCCATTAGAATGCTTTTAGATTCCAAAAGTGAGATTAAAACAAGACCTCTCTTAGAAGAGCTAGCAGAAGAGTCCCAAGACTAATGGGGTAGGAACCTAAAAATAAAGGTAAAATGGATTCTGGGGGGGGGGGGTTGTCACAGGCACTTGACAGATGTGAGATCAGTACATACATTTCTTTTTGTTAATTTCCATGGCTTTGATGCTGTTGGGGGAGGGAAAGAGGATGAAAAAAAGAGGAAGGATACTTGATAAAGAAGTAAAGCAATGGAGTAACTTCTCTGGAAAATAGGGATATCTCACTAGGTTCATGCATAGGGAATGTTTTCCATGTTAATAATCATTATTTCTGATAGCAGAAGTTACGAATGATTTCTTGTAAAGAAGCAAAGCTATACATTTTCCAAAGATTTTGCAACTGTGGTCAATTACCAAAGGAATTTCTGCTGGGTTGACTTTGAAACAAAAATTAGAAAGCCGAGTTAATGAATCAGTCCCCATCCACCAGAACTGTAATATGATCAATCTGTCCATCAGCTTGACCTTGCTGCTACTGGGGGCACAGCAGGGCAGCACTATGTCCCTGGAACGAGGGATGGAATCATATAATATAAAAGAGACGTGGGGCCACCCTCTCACCATAGTGTCTAGGGCCACACTTGCCTATGAGCTGGAAAAGTTGTGGGTTGACTGCCTTTTCTTTATTCTGCTTCTGAGCAGAATCCAAGGCTTAATTACCATCTAGATGCCTGGGGGGAAAAACCAGAAAATGGTCAGTTTTGGATGGGAATAAACTTGGTAGGTATTCAGTTTGAGACCTTTCAAGTCAGGGAAGTTGTAAATCTTCAAAACAGAATGACTATAATGGCAAGAGGAGGGCTTCAGTGTGAGTTAGACTTGTTCTGTGTGGTCTTTTAAGAGGTTAAAGTAGGATTGTTAGGTTAAAGCTGTAAAGAGAGAGTGCACTTCAATAAGGGCTTCTAGGTCTCAACACAGAAAGAATGGAAGAACCTGCCTCCTCCAAGGATGATGATTTCCTCAGTTCCACTTCGCATTATCTGCTCTGGAGGCAGTCAGAAACAGTGAGGGATGAGTGAATGGAGGGTTGGACTCGATAGCCTTTAATCCAGACCGTTGGTCCTTCTGTGAAATTTTGTTGTTGAGAGTTACTAAGAACTTTAATTTTCTCTGTTATAGGTAGCAAAGGAATAAGCAAAACAGAGGTAGCGGAAGAAAAAGAAAAAGAGAAGGAAAAGATTCCTTTCATTTTAGAAGGCTCTCTCAAGGTAATTCAAGGAAAAACAAATGACACTGAATCACTACAAATTCAAATGTATTGTGTGATAGGGAGTTTGTGTGAGGTAACACAAGTTTTTACTAAACTCTCAGAAATAATTGAATCTGCAATGAAAAAGCAGACTCTCTGCTGAGCTATCTCCTTCTTTAGGTGATAAACCTTTAAAGAACTCTGATTTTTATATAACCAAAATCTAGGGGAGTGCCTTGCAGGTGTTTGTTTTTTGTTTCCAATTTTTAATTGGAATTTTAATTACAAAATTGATATATGGTTTATAATAAATCAAAATTACTTTGTCTCTCCTAAGCCCCTGAAAATAAGAAATAATAACAATTTGGTATGTTCTATACTCATACGTACACACATGCACAAATATGAAGAGGGTCTTCATTTGTTTGATTTTGATTTAGATTGATATGGTTTTTTATTTTTTCTTTACTCTGCCATATACCTTTTTTTCATAACAACATATCATGACTGCAACTTCCAGATAATATCTAAAGATCTAACTTATTTTCATAGCAATATTATTCATCTATAATTTGGATATATGTGAAGTGTTAAACAATTTCCTTAATAAGTGTCATTTATGTTTTTATTCATACAGAAATATTTTACGTGTATGTAGTCAAGTCGATCATTTTTGACCAAAATTTAAAAGACACATTACCACATTTTGGCAAGGATGTGAAGCAAAGTGAATTCTCATACACTGCTGGTTGAAATATAAGTGGGCACTTCTACTTTGGAAAATTGGATGAACCTATTAAAATCAAGCATGTGATTTCTTTTTTTTTTTCAAAGATTTTATTTATTTGAGAAAGGAAGAGTGAGAGAGAGCATGAGAGGGGAGAAGGTCAAGGGGAGAAGCAGACTCCCTGCAGAGCTGGAAGCCTGACGCAGGACTCAATCCCGGGACTCCGGGATCATGACCTGAGCCAAAGCAATGGCTTAACCAACTGAGGCACCCAGGCGCCCATACGATTTCTTTTTAATCTAACAATTTCACTCCTAGGTATATAGTAATAGAAATTCATGCACGCGTGCACCAAGACACATGGACAGAATTGTCCTTGCAGCATTATTTTTAATTCTTCCAAACTAGAAACATTCAAATATTCATCAGCAGAGTGTCTAGTATGGTTCAGACATACAACGAAATACTGGTGAAACGCTGGGAATGAATGACCAACAGCTACATCCAAAAATATGGCAGAATCTCACAAACATCATATTGATCACAAGAAGAGAATGAAAAGAATATATCCATTATGCATGGTTTCATTTACATAAAGCTTAAAAGCACACAAAACTAAGCTAAAATATTGCAAATTAGTGTAATGGCTGCTTTTAGGACAGTAGAAGTAGGAAGTGATTGGGAAGAAGCCTGAGAAGGGCTTCTGAGGATCTGGAAATAGTCTGCTTCTTGACCTCGTGGTGGTTACAGGAGCATTTACTTAGTGATAATTCATTCAGCTATTCAGTTAAGCTGTTTTTGTATGTATATTATAGCTTCTCCAAAAAAAAATTTTTTTAAATCTGTCATTCTTTTTATGGCTGTCATTCAGAGTGGAAGGACAAATAAAGAGCTTCCGGTACAAATAGAAATGAAAAGAATTTATGATCACTAAACCAATCCTACAAGAAATATTAAAGGTGGGGGGTGGGGTGCACCTGTATAGCTCAGTTGGTTAAGTGTCTCCTTTTGGCTCAGGTCATGATCCTGGGGTCCTGGGTTTGAGGCCCGCGTCAGGTTCCCTGGTCAGTGTGGGGTCTATTTCTCCCTCTCTCTGTCCCTCCCTGTCAGTTGTGTTCGCCCTCTCTCTCACTCTCTTTCTCTTTCAAAAAAAATAAATAAAATCTTTAAAAAGAAGGGACTATTAAAGGGGACCCTGTAAGCAAAGAGAGCACCCAAAAGTACATAGACCAGAAAGGAAAAGAAACAATATATAGAAATAATGACTTTACAGGTAATACGGTGGTACTAAATTAATTTCTTCCAGCAGTTACTCTGAATGTAAATGGGCTAAATGCTCCAATCAAAAGACACAGGGTATCAGATTGGATAAAAAAGCAAGACCCATCCATATGGTGTCTTTAAGTAATTCAGGCACCTCCAGATTGAAAGTGAGAGAGTGGAGAACAATTTATCATGCTAATGGATGTCAAAAGAAAAGTGGGGTAGCAATCCTTATATCAGACAAATTAGATTTTAAACCAAAGACTCTAGTAAGGGATGAAGAGGGACACTATATCATAGTTAAAGGCTCTATTCAACAAGAAGATCTAACAATTATACATATTTATGCTCCTAACTTGGAAGAAGCCAGTTACATAAACCAATCAATAATAAAATTAAAGAAACACATTGATAATAATACAATAATAGTAGGAGACTTTAACACCACACTCACAGCAATGGACAGATCATCTAAGCAGAAAATTCATCAGGGAAACAAGAGCTTTGCATTACACACTGAACCAGATGGACTTCACAGATACATTCAGAACATTCCATTCTAAAGCAAGAGAATACACATTTTTTCTGAAGTGCCCCTGGAACATTCTCCAGAATAGATCATATACTGGGTCACAAACCAGGCAGGTCTCAACCAATATGAAAAGATTGGGATCATACCCTGCATATTTTGGGACCACAATGCTTTGAAACTGGAACTCAAACACAAGAGGAAATTTGGAAGGAACTCAAATACGTGGAGATTAAAGAGCACCCTAGTAAAGAATGAATGGGTCAACAGGAAATTAAAGAAGAATTTAAAAGATTCATGGAAGCAAATGAAAATGAAAACACAACTGTTCAAAATCATTGATATCCAACAAAGGCTGTCCTAAGACAGAAGTACATAGCAATATAAGCATTTCTCAAAAAGCAAGAAAAGACTCAAATACACAACCTAACCTTACACATAAAGGAGCCAGACAACAGCAAATAAAGTTTAAACCCAGGAGGAGAAGAGATATAATAAAGATCAGAGCAGAAATCAATTAAATAGAAACCAGAAAACAGTAGAACAGATCAACAAAACTAGGAGATAGTTCTTTAAAAGAATTGACCAGACTTGTCAAAAAGAAAAGAGAAAAAGACCCAACTTAATAAATATCATGTATGAAAGAGATCGCAACAACACCACAGAAATATAAACAATTATGACAACATATTATGAGTGAATATATGCCAACAAATTAGGCAATCTGAAAGAAATGAATGCACTCCTAGAGACATATAAACTACCAAAACTGAAACAGGAAGAAATAGAAAACCTGCACAGACACACAACCAGCAAGGAAATTGAAGCAGTAATCAAAAATCTCCCAGCAAGCAAGAATGCAGGGCTGGATGGCTTCCCAGAGGAATTCTACCAAACATTTCAAAAAGAATGAATATCTATTCTTCTGAACCTCTTTCAAAAACTAGAAATGGGAGGAAAATTTCCAAACTTGTTCTCTGAGGCCAGGATTACCTTGATCCACAAACCAGACAAAGATCCCACCAAAAAGGAGAATCAGACCAATATCCCTGATGAGCACAGATGCCAAAATTCTCATCAAGTGACTAGCTAATAGGATCCAACAGTACATTAAAATAATTATTCACCATGACCAAGTGGGATTTATTCCTGGGCTGCAAGAGTGGTTCAACATCTGCAAAGCAATCAATGGGATACACTACATAAATAAAAGGTAGGTCAAGACCATATGATCCTCTCAATAGATGCAAAAAAACCACTTGACAAAGTACGGCATTCTTTCTTGCTTAAAACTCTTCACATTGTAGAGATAGAGGGAACATACCTCAGTATCATAAAAGGCATAGATGAAAAGAAAAGCCCACAGTGAATACTATTCTCAATGGGGAAAAACTGAGAACTTTCCTGCTAAAGTCAGGAAAATGATAGGGGTGCCCACTCTCCCCACTGTTGTTCAACATAGTATCGAAAGTCCTAGCCTCAGCAACCGGACAACAAAAAGAAAAGGTATCCAAACTGGCAAAGAAGTCAATCTCACTCTTTGCAGATGACTTGATACTCTATGTGGAAAACCTCAAAGACTCCACCCCAAAATTGTTAGAACTCATGCAGGAATTCAGCAAAGTAGCAGGATATAAAATCAATGCACAGAAATATGTTGCTATGCACTAACAATGAGACAGAAGAAAGAGAAAATAGGGAGTTGATCCCATTTACAATTGCACCAAAACCCATAAGTACCTAAGAATAAACCTAACCAAAGAAGTCAAGGATCTGTACTCTGAAAACTGCATAACACTTAATGAAAAAGTTGAGGAAGACACAAAGAAATAGAAAAGCATTCCATGATCATGGATTGGAAGAATAAATATTGATAAAATGTCTGTGTTACCCAGAGTAATCTATACATCCAGCACAATCCCTATCAAAATACCACCGACATTTTTCATAGAACTGGAACAGATAATCTTAAAATTTGTATAGAACCCAAACAAACAAACAAACAAAACCCCCCGAATAACCAGAGGAATGGTGAAAAAACAAAAACAAAAACAAAGCTTGTGGCATCACAATCCTGGACTTCAAGCTCTATTATTACAAAGCTGTAATCATTAAGATAGTATGGCACTGGTAAAAAAACAGACACATAGATCAATGGAACAGAACAGAGAGCCCATAAATAGACCCTCAAGTCTATGGTCAACTAATCTTTGACAAAGCAGGAAAGAGTATCCAATGAAAAAAGACAGTGTCTTCAAAAGGTGATGTTGGGAAAATTGGACAGCCACATGCAGAAGAATGAAACTGGAGCCTCACCAAAAAAAGACTCAAAATGGATGAAAGACCTAAAGGTAAGTCACAAATCCATCAGAATCCTAGAGGAGAATACAGGCAGCAACCTCTTTGACCTTGGTCACAAGGTCTCTCTAGAAACTTCTCCAACGGCAAGGGAAACAGAGGCAAAAATGAACTATTGGGACTTTTAAAGATTAAAACCTTTTGCATAGCAAAGGAAACAGTCAACAAAACAAAGGAAACTGACAGAATGGAAGAATATATTTGCAAGTGGCATATCAAATAAAGGGCTAGTATCCAAGATCTATAAAGAACTTACCAGACTCAATACCTAAAACACAAGCAATCCAATCAAGAAGTGGGCAGAAGACAAGAACAGACATTTCTCCAAAGAAGATATCCAAGTGGCCAGCAGACAAATGAAAAAGTGCTCAACATCACTCAGCATCAAGGAAATATAAATAAAAACCACAGTGAGATACCACTTCACACCAGTCAGAATGGCTAAAATTAACAAGAAACGACAGGTGTTGATGAGGATGCAGAGAGAGGGGAACCCTCCTACATTGTTGGTGGGAACGCAAACTGGTGCAGCCACTCTGGAAAAAACAGTATGGAGGTTCCTCAAAAAGTTGAAATTAGAACTACAGGGGTGCCTGAGTGGCTCTGTCATTAGGCGTCTGCCTTCGTCTCCCAGAGTCCCAGGATCAAGCGCCACATCAGGCTCCCTGCTTGGCGGGAAGGCTGCTTCTCCCTCTCTCACTCTGCCTCCTTGTCTTCCCTCTCTAGCTGTGTTTCTGTCAAATAAATAAATAAAATCTTTAAAAAAAAGAAAGAAAATAGAACTACAGTACGAACCAGCAATTGCACTATTGGATATTTACCCCAACGATACAAGTGTAGTGAAAAGAAGGGGCATTTGCATCCCAATGTTTATAGCAGCAATGTCCACAACAGCCAAACTTTGGAAAAAGCCAAGATGTCCACTGATGGATGAATGGATAAAGAAGATGTGATATATACATATGATGAAATATTATTCGGCCATCAGAAAGGATGAAATCTAACCATTACATTGACGTGGATGGAATTGGAGGATATTATGCTGAGCAAAATAAGTCAATCAGAGAAAAACAATTATCATATGGTTTCACTTATACATGAACTATAACAAACAGTGCAGAGGATCATTGAGGATTGGAGGGAAAAATAAACGAAAAGAAATCAAAGAGACAAACCTTAAGAGAGAGACTCTTAACTATGGGAAAGAAACTGAGGTTGCTGGAGAGGAGGTGTGGGGGACGGGATAACTGGGTAATGGGTATTAGAGAGGGTACATGATGTGATGAACACTGAACTAATGAATTACTAAACTCTACATCTGAAACTAATGATGTTCTATATGTTCGCTAATTGAATTTCAATAATAAATAAATAAATAATAAAATAAATTAAGGAAGTTGGCAAGGTTGCTGTGTACAAGAGCAACATGAAAAAAATCATTGGAGTTCCTATTTTCCAGCAATAATCAATTAGAGAATGTAATAGAGGGGCACCCAGTGGGGAGCTCAACCAGTTAAGCATCTGCCTTTGGCTCAGGTCATGAACCCCCAGTCCTGGGATAGAGACCCTTGCCTCAGGCTCAGTGATCAATGGGGAGTCTGCTTCTCCCTCTCCCTCTCCCACTCCCCGCTGCTCATTCTCCTCCTGCTGTGCTTGCTGTCTCAAATAAATAAGTAAAAATTTTAAAAAGAAAAAAAGAAAGTGTAATAGGAAACAAGTGTTATTCCCAAGAACAACACAAACTATAAGGTGTGAAGAAAAATAATAAAAGATAAGCAAAATCTTTATGGAGAAAATTATAACATATTATTGAGGCCATTTAACACTTAAATAACTGGGAAAATATACAGTGGTCATGGATGAGAACATTCAATTTAGGAATATACTATAAACTCAATGTTATTCTTATCAAAATCTGAGCAGAGTTTTTATAAACCTTGGAAAACTAATTCTAAAAGTAATAAAAAGAAACAGGGATAAGTGCTTCCTGTCAGAAAGCATTTGACTGGCAAATTATAAATTACACACCTTTCTGTGTGTTTATATTTTAAGCCTGTCTTGTAAACAGGGAGTATAAACTAGATTTTTAATTAGTTACAAAGTAACAAGTCCAAACATGACACTTTTAAGTGTAATCTGCATTACTAACATTTTCTCCATGATTTCATAAGTTTAGGTAACCAAGTTAGTTGGTCCCTGATTTGTAGCATTTGCTGATATGTGTAGTATAAATATGCCCATCGTGACTGTATTCAGGCTATCAATACGACATTACTGAATCCAGAATTGGAGGCAATATGCAGGTGCACACCATTATATTGTATTTCTGTTATACAGATACAATTCATATAAATAACCTCGAGAACAAGATAATAGTGAAATATAACAAAATAGTTTGGAAGGTGCTAAGTTTTGAGTACTTAATGTCTTTGTTTTTAATGCTATCTGTGCATTTATATAATTTTATTTTAATTAACAGCTGTGGTCAACAACCAGCTCATAAAATTTCAGAAAATTTAACAGTATACTCTTTCAAGTCAACAGGAGCTAGTTCCAGCACACAGCTGTTTTTAATTTTTTATTAAGTTCAATTTAATATATACTGTATTATTAGTTTCAGAGGTAGACTCCAATGATTCATCAGTTGCTTACAACACCCAGTGCTCATTACTTCAAGTGCCCTCCTTAATGCCCCTCACCCAGTAATGCCCATTCCCCATCCCCCCTCCCACCACTCTTCCAGCAACCCTGTTTGTTCCCTATAGTTAAGAGTCTTTTATGGCTTTCCTCTCTCTATTTCTGTCCTATTTTATATTTCCTTCCCTTCCCCTATGTTCATCTGCTTTGTTTCTTAAATTCCATATATGAGTGAAATCATATACTTTGTCTCTCTCTGACTTATTTCAAAGTCAGCACACCCTTGTTTCTTCCTGCTTTTAACTCATCGGCCCTCCTGAAGGTTAGGCTGCATGTCTTCCATGGACTCTGGAAATGACTCAGCCATAATCCATTCAAATTCTGCCTTTTCTAAAATTCTAATTCATTTCTAACAGAGCTTTCAAACTCACCTTCTCATTTTTGGTACTTTGTTGTTTCCTATTTATACTTTGGGTCCTTCTTTCTATTTAAACAAAAAGATTAAGCAGATTAAAATACTTATTTATATCCTCTATTTGATAATTCCAGTATGTTTGGTCTTTGCAGATATATCTTCACAGTATGCCTCTTCTTCAGATTCCTGCTTCTGGCTTACTTCCTCATTTTTATTTGTGAGCTCATAACCACCCACAATAGTTTTAGAATACATTTCCAAGGTAATGTAGATTTTGGCTGCAAATCTGGTGAGGACAGGTTTGTGACTCTCAGGGGAGACTCCCTCCACCCCTCCTCACCTTTAACACAGGGCCAAAGAAGTGAGCTAGAATTCATGGTCTTCCTCTATAGGGAAAGATGTTTTTTAGTTCACCCAATGAAGGTGTTATTATCTGAAATATCTGCTCTATTCAGAGGTCTCTGATCTGATCTCCCAGGTTATTGCTCTAGTCCTTGTAACCCATTAAAACTTCGGTCCTAGGCTACCAGGGATGGGCACATAGCCCTCAGAAACTTCTTTCCTGAGTATTCCTGTTCTTTACTAGACTAGTGCTTTCTCATCCTGTGTACTTTGTTGCCAGCCCTGCTATGCATTACAGTGATGATTTTTACATTTTATCTATCATTTTTGAAAGTTTTATGCCAGAATATTTCTTTGAACATCTGGTCCACCATATTGCTGAATTAACCAGGACTTAAACTAGGGATTGGATGCACGTGGAAAAGTATAGGAAGCAGCGAGACCAGCTAAGAGGCTGATGTAATAGTTCAGGACAAAGATGAGAAGACCTGAATTAAAGGAAAGTGCAACAAACAGAAGGTGAGAGAGGAAGCTGAGTAAAGAGAAATCTCTGAAGAGCTTTGGCAGGGTGTGGGACACAGAAGTTGGGTGACAGAAGAGAATCAGGGGAAATGCCAAGGTTTCTAGCTCAGTATCATAATTTATCAGAGATACCTTACTTATAAAAGGTAAATGGATTATTCTCCAAAATGAACCTGAATTGGATCTAATTTGCTTCAAATTCCTGTTAATTTTTTTAAATGTGTTTATAGGCATGGAAAGAAGAACAAGATCGATTAGCAGAAGAAGAACGCTTAAAGGAAGAAAAAAAAGCAGAAAAGAAGAATAAGGAAGCTGGTAAAAAGAAAGGCAAGGAAACGGTAGAGAAAGAAGACAGTAAGTCTTTGAAGAAAAAATCTATTTTCAAGGAGAAATCTAAAGAAGAACAAATGAGGATTCCAGAAGTAGCCGAGGAGCCCCTCCAGCAACCAGAACCTGAGATCATTTATCCGGTAAAATTGGTGTTCCAAAAAGCTTCTTTGGGTCCTTACTAATTGTTTTGGGAGAAACACAGCTTCTGCGGAGACAGGAGGTTCCCAGTCTTTACTGACACTACAGAAGGCCTTGGTGTTTCCTCTAAGCATAGATGATCTCAGACCCCTACTCTACCTCCTTATACCTAGGACTTCCATTGTAGCCCCTCATCAAGTTGGGAATACCCTCAGGCCAGTTTTTCATGAATACCAAAAACTAAGTTACTAAGGGCAAGAAAATGGAGATTTGACACAAAAGCATTCATTTGGTTAATGTAAATAAAACAACTGTGAAAGGTCAAAGTGAACACAAAGGTTGGCTGTATTTCTCTCAGCTACAATTTTGCTTGTAGGCTTTGGTAAAATCTTCCCTTTCCCTGTCCCTCAGGCAGCCTTTAAAGGAAAACCTAATGGGAAAGAGGTGGACAAAATGGTAACAGCCCCTGTTCCTTCTAGCTGCTACTCTAAGCCAGTTCTCACATTAGCATGCATCACCATCACTTGGAGCCTCTTAGTAACATTAGCAAAAGATGTCTTTACCATATGACTTTCTAAAGTAAAAAGTATTAAGAAAAAGCACAAAGTGTCAATGTTCCTCAATATATCAATTCATTTTAAACAGAAAATTATTAGCCAGTGAAAGAGAAATTTATTTCTTCTCCCACTTTTTTTCAGTAGTATAGTGGTTTCATCTGCACTAGCTGGAGCGATGCTCCAGTGAACAGATTTTAAAATCACGTACTTCCTTTAAATCTGCCTGTCTTTGTAATATCATAGGAGGTGCTAAAGGTAATATGGACACTGTCCTGGGGGTCTACAACGTGACAGACATTCATTTAGCAGAATTAAGCTTATAGCAACTTTAACTGGCTCACACTGATGTGTTGATTTTTATCAATTGTCATTCCACACTCAAAGCCTGATGTTTTCCCTTCTAGTTTCGTGGATACAATATGGGCGATATACCCATCCAAATCTCAGGAACAAATTCTTATCTGTATCCTTCAGATGGAGGGCAGATTGAAGTAGAGAAGACAAGGTTTGAAAGAGGTACCTTTGAATGCAGCTGGTTAATAGCTTGGAAGATACTAACCCATTTCAGATCCTCTTGGGGCCTTGTTCCCTTGGATGAGATAGGTGGGAGTGGTAATGTGCCCATTTTAGTTTATTATACCCCACATTCAGCATTTCACATTCCTCCGTTATGATTGCCTATAGGGCACCAGCCAGCTGAGAGGTTAGCTGGGACGTACTGCTATGAACATTCTAGTCGTTAAAATCTTAAAATGTTTCTATATGATTCAGAAATATTGTAATAGTAACCACAATAAGCAAATAATTAATTAGTAATATTAATTGCAGCACATAGCGTTATATCAGAAACTATGAGTTGAGCGCAGATTTCTAGTTGGGGCTCTGGAGCACCCAGCGTGGGGTTCTGCTGCCAAGGTCCAATTATTTTTGCTATAGAAAAGTATCCTCTGGATTCAGAAGTCTTTGAGTGGGAAAGGAGCTTTACGGATACAGTGGAGAGGACCTACTCAAAAACCCCAAAGGAAATGAATAATTCTTCCCCAAGAAGCATATCTGGGCTCTAGGGAGCCTATCAGGGACATCTTCCAGGGCCTGTCTTTTTGCTGGGCTTTAAAGATCTCTCAGGAGGTCAGTGTGCAGGGAATTTGAGGAGGGCCCTATTTAATGTCCACAGGTTATGCCCTCTAGCAAGGGGTAACATGGGCTCCTCCTACCCCCATCCTCTGCCTGCACCAGCTTACCCCCTTCCTCACTCCCTATCCTCCCCTCCCTACTTCTCCCTTTCAATCCCTCTCTCTTTCCTTCTTTCTTTCCTGTCATCTAATAACTATCAGTTTAAGAAGGAAGTCATTGTGAAAGTTAGATGCTGTTGCCTATGTGACATCATGGCTCTAGTGGAAGCATCATTAGATGATAAGCGTCACATCAATAATTTTAAATAATAATTTATTTATTTTTTCAGTGTTCTAAGATTCGTTGTTTATGCCCCACACCCAGTACTCCATGCAATTCGTGCCCTCAATACCCACCACCAGGCTCTCCCATCCCCATACCCCCCTCAGTTCTTACACTGTTGGTGGGAGTGCAAGTTGGTGCAGCCACTTTGGAAAACAGTGTGGAGAGTTCTTTAAAAATTAAAAATAGAGCTACCCTATGAACCTGCAATTACACTACTGTGTATTTCCCACATCAATAATTTTTAAAATAAAAAGGCCTGGCGAGTTTGGGTGGCTCAGTTGGATAAGCGACTGCCTTTGGCTCAGGTCATGAACCTGGAGTCCCGGGATAGAGCCCACGTCAGGCTCCCTGTTCGGCAGGGAGTCTGCTTCTCCCACCGACCCACCCTTTCTCATGCTCTCTCTCATTCTCTCTCTCTTGAATAAATGAATAAAATTTTTTAAAAAATTTAAATTAAAATAAAAAGGCCTCAAAGTCATTCAAATTATTTAAACGATGTTTGGCAGGGCAACTTACATCAAATGTCAGACCATTTTATTATATAAGGTTTGTTTAGTTCAAACATGACAGGGATTGTTTAGCATATAGGTACATATATTCATATTATCATATGTTTACATATTTGATATTTTGAATATCATCCTTGGGTATAGGGTACAATTAATGGTAATTAAAAATTGAGCTCAGAATCACATAACAGAAAACTACTGGACTCAAGTTTTGTGATGCTGTGTTCTACTTTCCATAACTACTCCTCACGGTTATAAAAATTTATATATACTCACGCTTATTAGTTTCAGATAAGTCACAGAAAATACAGTATTTTCATCCTAATCCTATCAATTTTTCACAAAATATAGCTCATTCAAAGTTGAAAAGAATAAGCTGGATTTAAAAAAGAGAGAGAAGCTGAGAGCGGAGACAAAAAAATGAATCAGAACACTAGAAGAGGGAATGTGCTATTTGGAAAATTCTGATTTGCTGCTACTATTGATAACAATACTATAATTAGCATTAATGTAATTCTTTTTTTTCAACCAATATCTCTTCAAATATTACATCTAATTATCTCTTTTCTCCTCTGGGATTCTTTTTTTTTTATTTTAAATTTATTTTATTTTTTCAGTGTTCCAAGATTCATTCCACATGCCCCACACCCAGTGCTCTATGCAATAGGTGCCCCCAGTACTCACCACCAGGCTCTCCCATCCCCCCACCCCCTCCCTCCAAGTCCCTCAGTTTGTTTCTGTGTCCAAAGTCTCTCATGTTCTGTTTCTCTCCCCGAATTACCCTACTTCCCATTTCCTTTCCTTCTC
>PITA01030568.1:0-16321 GCA_004023965.1 Spilogale gracilis | reverse complement strand
CAGACCCTCCAATTTGTTTCTACCTTTTTGCCGATGTTCTTTGTCTCTCGTGGCGGTCCAGAAGTGGGAAATATCACATTTCAGGCTGGTTTCATGGGTGTTCACGGTGGTCTTGTAGTGGGTTTTTTGTTGGAATTCAGCTCTCTTCAGGGAACTCCCTGAAATGCGGTCACCTGGCCTTCCGCCATCTTGACCCTCCGTGATATATGTATCTTTTGTGAAAGGATCCCCCCATAGAGCTGATGAACGAGGCTTCTGTTAAATTCTGCTCAGAACTGGAAGCATAACTATAATGAGGAGTCTTTCATTTTTAAATCTCAGGCAATGAAATCGGTTTATTTGCAATCTGGTCTCCTGACTGTAGAGGTGGAAGAAAGCTCCCAGCATGGGCAGAAGTTGAGGCATAAATGTCCCAAGGGGATCTCTAAAGCCTGGTTCCCTAAAAGAAGGTGGCAAGGAGCTGTTGTCACAGCAACCCAAGGTAACCCCCCACCACCCACCACCGCTCCTGCAGGCCCATGGTTTCTGACCAAAGGCATGATTCTGGGCTTCATTCTGGCTTTGCCTCATTGCCCTACCATCTCATGTCTAAATGCTTCTTTGAAAGACAACGGCTTCCGGTGAGAGAAGCGTGTCAGCAAAGAAGTGGGTAGGATCCATTGGGCTCACTCAGCACCATGATGTGAAAGAGATTTCTTTACCTGAAATCTGCCCGCCATTCATATACTGACGCCCTAAACCCCAGTATCTCAGAATGTGTCCTTGTTTGTTGATAAGATCGTTAAAAAAAGTAAGTAGGCTAAAATGAGGTCCTTGAGGTGAACCCCAATCTACCTTTTTTCATGTGACTGGGGTCCTTGCAATGAAAGGAAACGTGGCCATGGACAAGCCCAGAAGGGGGATGATATGAGCCCCCCAGGGAGATGGTCATCTACAAGCGAAGGAGAGAAGCCACAGAAGAAACCCACCCTGCCAACATCCCCAAATCCCAGCCTCCAGAGCTTGAGAAAACACATTTCTGCTATTAAAGCCTCCAGTCTGCGCTCCTTGGCTCTGGCAGCCCGAGCTGACTAATACAGGGATCAAAAGTGGCACCAATGAAGCCTCTGGAAAGGTCTAAAATGGAACGTGCCCTCGAGCAATAAATCTTAGTCTTCGTGGGGTACTCACCACGTGAACTGTATTTGAAGGCACTGCTGACAGTTCATCTTGAGGCCATTCAGTAGGTGACAGAGGAACATGCCAGCTTCCCAAACTGGGCTTTATGACACCTCCCCAGACATCACAGCATTCCCTGACTCAGCCCTTGTCCTCCTGAGAAACCAGGCCAGAAGGGTCCCCGATACTCTCCACCCCCAGCCCTGGGCGAGTGCTGAGCCGATGGTATCTCCATCTCTCCCTCACCCCTTCCACTCCACCTCCGTGCAAACCGTTCCATTAGACCTCAGCGCTCTCCAAGGATCATGTCTTTCCTGGGGACCCCAGGAGCCTGGGAAGCTTCTCTCCAGTCCCATTTGGGGATGCAGAAACTTTGCAATGTGATAAATATGATGAAGATGTGATTTCTTTTTAAATTTTCTAACAAAGTGACTTAACTTTGTGTACTGAGTTGAACAGTGCCCCCCAAATTCATGTTCCCCTGAAAGTTCAGAATGCAGCCTTATTTAGAGGTATAATCAAAGTCAGGGTGGAGATGAGGTCATACAGAATTAGGGTGAGCCCCAAATCCAAAGAGGATGTCCTTATAGAAGATAAGCACGGAGAAGAGTGCCATGTGAGGGTTCCAGCAGAGACGGGAGGGACACACCAGAAGCTAAGAAGAGCCATGGAATAAGTCCTCCCCGGCAGCATCTGGGAGGAACTGCGCTGCCCACACACTAATTTCTGACTTCTAGCTCCCAGAACAGCGAAAGGACGCATTTCTATTGTTTGAAAGCATTCGGTTGCAGTCATTCATAACAGCAGTCCCTGGAAACTAACATACTCTGTTTAGGAAAGATTATATCTAATTGTAAGGGACAGCCTGACCTCATTCTGACCTTTCACTGCTGACCCCCTTTTCGGTCTTATCCTCCCTTCCAGATCAAGAAGAAGACTGAGCTCACATGTTCCTTTGGAACAGTGGGATATTCAAACCTCCTGTCCTTGGCAGATTTTCTGCTGTCCCACCCCTTAGCGGCTTCTCAACAAAGGCTCAAACTCACACCCTCTGCTCTGCCTCAGCAACCTGCTTGTGCCCACCTAGGTCCTCCTGGAAATCCTTGGAGTGAGTGATCAGCCTCTCAAATTCTCCTGGTGAGTGGAAGTCATCGACCTCAATATCCAAGCCAAATTTGGGGTAGGGGTCCTTGGTGCTTTTACAGAGGACTCTACAACACTAATAGAAAGGAGAGGCTTCTCTGGGAGACACATGGGCACTGAGTGACCGTCATGTGCCACAACCAGTTGGATCCCAAAGCTCTTTCTCTAGCACCTATACCATCAGCCTTCAAGTGCAAGTCAGCCACAGCCCCACCTGTCTCCTCGGAGCTCAGGAGAAGAATTCCAGAGGTCATTAGATCAAGCTAACAGTACAAAGAGCCGAAAGAGGGGCTTTGACAACCTTGCCCAATGACGGCTCCTCAGACTGGTGTTGTATCAGATTTGACAAGGTTAACTCAATTAGCAAGCAGATGACGGCAGCAACGTGACATAGAAAAGAAGGAGGAGGAGGAAGAGGAGGAGGAGGAACAGAAAGTCTTGTGAATCTATTTTGTGACTGAGCAGATCTCAGCTTCCTGTTTTTGTTCCAAATTTGGCTGGCCACAAGACCTAGACTTAGCATTCTCCTCTTTGGGCCAGATGCTAAATTAAGTTTGAAGACATTTCAGGTCTTCATTACTGATTAGGCTTTTTGGCACCTGGAGGAGGAACTAAAGAAGGAGCAGCTACGATTTCGAAGGTACCGTCTCTAAGCTAAGAGTCACCAAAAATGATAAGTACACTTTTCAGGTCTACGTGTCCTTGGTTCTTGACGTGTCAAAGTCGGCTTCCCTGGGCTCTAAGCAGAGATGATTGAAGAAAGCAGGACTCTCCGTGGCTCCGTAGCTCCTTACATGGAAGAAAGGAGTGGCTGCCAAGCGGAGGCAATAATAATAAATCTATAAAGATGGGAGAATGTCTCTCTCCAGGACGGTATCTATCACAGACGGCTTGTTACACACGACTGAAAACCTGACCCAGGCTTCAGTAAGCAAAATGGAATTAATTTACTCATGTAAATGAAAGGTCCAAAAGTCAGCAGACTCCAGGCATGCTTGGATTCAGGGACCAGAAAAAGTGATCACGGCCTGTTTGTCTGATCTCTCAACTGTTTCCACCTGTCCTGTCATAACTGGGTTCTGATGTAATAAAAAGTCCAGGAAGTTTGTCTTCTCAGCTTTAAATCCATTAAGCAAGAATAACCCTAAGAAGCCACGGCAAAGGTCTTGGGGCATCTCCTTCATCATTATGGGGTCACATGCTCATTCCTTAATGAGTTATCATAGACAGAAGAATGGAAAACTCTGGAGACACAAACTGTTTAAAAATTATCATGTCACCACCCCCCTTGGCAAAATAAAACTAGTATACCAGACAAACATCTAAAGTACCTTCCCATAAATTTATTCAGATACCTACAGTTTTGCTTTTCCCATAACCAAAACCTCAACAAATTGTTTGCTTCTTGCTATAATGCCTTGGTTTTGAATTTAGACACAATTTTGGAAAATACCATCAATTTCCTGCAAGCATAAACAACCACTAGTTCAGCATCTCACCTATCACATTCACAGCTCACCCATTTATTTGCTTGTTGATATTTTTCATTCTCTCTCACCCCTTTTCAAAGTTCTACATAACAAATGTAGCTTCTGACCTGTCCATAAAAATCTCACTGAGTAATTCCTGGAGACGGTTGAAGTGTACCATTCAGACATTTGAGTATACATTTCTGTTCCAAGGAGTGCACACCAGAAACTCCAAGCGCTATGCTTTCTATTACAGGCCAGAAATAAGCTGTTTTCTGTTAAGAAGAGGAAAAAGTCAATGGTACTCTATTAAAAGGGCATTTCCTATCTTCCCTGACCAGATCTTGTCTACTTGACTCCTGGGAGCTGATTTCCCCACTCGCATCCTGGCTCAGAGTTGACACACTCTAGAGTCTGTCAGGACTTCCTTTATAAGCCACAACTACCCACGCTGCCTTCAAAGGATGAGCATTTATCCATAAAAATGGCCCTCATCTCTGCACCATGCCAAGTGTGCTCATCTTTCAAAACAGTGAATTACAAAAGTAGTGGGCACATGTTCTGAATGTCAGGCAATAAGAAGTTATAAAATTAATGAAACCAGATGTTGTTTCAAATCTCCTCTTAGAGAAAGCCATTTGTCTACTGAGTCAGTCCCATACCTTGATTACAAATGTCCATCAATGGAAGTGTCGATGAAGCCTGGAGACTTGTTCAGAAAATGTATGATTTGTATAGTGCTGACACAGTCATTAAGATATCCAATAACAAGGACTGACTAACAAGAGGTTTTATTTCAAGCAGAAAAATTCATACAGTTGACAAGAGCACAACGTAAGATGCCAAATAAGTAATGCCTTCTCTTTTTTCTAGTCTTGGACATTAGCATATGACATACGCAGATGGCATATAGGTAAATACTCTGATCTACTTGGAAGAAGCTATTTAAACTTAGTCTTCCTTTATTTGATAAAGCAATATCCAATTTTTGTGCACATATTTGGTGATAATCCGCTATTCAATCAGATAATACAATCAAGACAATGAGATTTGCGGATAAGCGTAGCTGACTTAGCCGTTGGAAGAGAAACAGCAGGGCTGTTGGGAGGGCTAGTGAAACAGAATCGTGGGTAAGACTCAGGATGCGATGCCTAAAACCCAGCCACTGAGCTGCCTGCCAAGGAACCCCTGCTTCTGTTACTGACTCTGGGCACAAAGGACATGGCCGAGATGGCACAGTCTACTCATGAAACTTCCAGACCAAGGACGGACCTTGTTAGACAGCTGTGCAACCCCCTTGTCTAGGAAAATGGATGCTCCCCAGAGCCTCCCTCCTTGGGTCACACACTTCCCAAATGAAACATCCCATGACAGAGGCTGTTGGGTTGAACTCAGGTCACAGGTCTACATTCATACCTCAAAGATTGCTCAGGGTTCTGATGTTTGGGTCTCTGCCTTAGGAAGGTTTGGACTTAGATTTAGTCCAAGGAAAGCTCTCTTAATAGAGCCGTCCTCCAAAAAGCATGATCAAATGCCACATTTACCCACAAGCATTCATCAGTGAACCAGGAGAAACTGAGGAAGATATCCAGTGGTCGGAACTCTATAGCCAACCAGACCCTCCTGCTCCTTCTGTGTATTCCATGTATCTCCTGGGGTCCAACCCCCCTCCCAGCAAGATGCAGTGAGTCCACTGTAAATATCCAGGGCCAAGAAGGAGTGACAGGGGCTGAATTTACCACCTCCGCTCCTAACCTTAAACACTGAGAAGACTGGACCAAGTGCATGTGCAGAGTTTGGACAAAGGCCTGCACAAGATTATGGTCCACAGGAAGAAGGAAACAAGGTGATCCCAGTGATTACATCAGCACACTGCCAGGGGAAAGAAAAGAAAACAGGTCCTGGGTAAGTCGAGGAAAGCTCTAAGTTTGGGCCTGACTTTGTAGGACAGATATGGAAGAGAACGCATTTGCATGGAGTTAGGTTGGACAGAATCCTTCTCCCATTGATCCTGAAAAGTTATGGCCCTTGTTCTCCCTTCCTAGACTCCTCCTGGACCAATCCCCTTATTTTCACCATCTTCAGACATGTTTGGAAATAGCTATTAGGCTAGAGATTTCCCCCATTAGCACAGTGTAATCCAAAAACTGTAAAATTTTTGACTGGATATGGGTGTTTCCCAAGCATCTTAAGACTTCTAAAAAAAAAAAAAAAAGATCATCCCTCCAGCTACTTATTCAAATGCATTAATTAATTCAGTCTAAATGGACTTCTCACCAGCCCTTCTGCACCAAGAATTATGCTAAGTGGAGAGAGTAAGATGACTTCCTTAACCCTTAAAGAAAGCAGCCCAGTAAGGAGCACAACTCTGACTCACAGTGTATGAGGTGAGTTTGGGTTGGTCATATTTTCAGAGGGTCAGCTTACCTCCATATCCCAGGAACACCTTCTTTCTTAGCATTTTTGGTTTAAGTTCGGGCATTTTGACTCTCTGCAGCACCCACCCGCTAAAGCACGGGGAATTTTCAGTAACCATCTTGTACTCATCTGCACAATTTAATTGCTTTAAATACGTACAAAAATACATGCCAGCTAATGTTTTCCTTTCTGGTGCAGTAGATACTTGTTGGGTTCTGGTCACCAAGCACCCACTCACTCTGCTTCCGGTGATCTTACTTCCTCCCCGACCCTCTGATGGTGCACAGTGGGTGCAGTTGGCACGGGCCCAGGCCCCAGGACTCAGATCTGACAAACTAGAGGATGCTATCTCACTGTCATTGGCTCAGAAATGATCACATCATCCAATCTGAACCAATGAAATGCAAGAAGGCTTTTTTGGCGTGCTCTTTACCGATAAGGAAGGTGCTCAAGACAGTTGCCGGCATAGATCACCACACAGAGTCCTGAGGATGAAGCCAAGGTGGCCACAAGTCAGAGCAAGAGATGAAAAGGAACCTCACTCCTCTGGCCATGTTCGAATGCCTCGGCTGGGGCAACTGGGTGGCTCAGTTGATGAAGCTCTACCTTCAGCTCAGGTCATGATTTTGGAGTCTGGGGATGGAGCCCCATTTCAGGCTTCCTGCTCAGTGGGAGTCTGCTTCTCCCTCTGCCTGCCACTCCCCTTCCTGTGCTCTCTTGCTCGCTCACTCTCTCTGTCAAATAAATAAATAAAAGCTTACAGAAGGAAGGAAGGGAGGAGAAAGAAAGAAAGAAAGAAAGAAAGGAAGAAAGAAAGAAAGAAAGAAAGAAAGAAAAAAGAAAGAAAGAAAGAAAGAAAGAAAGAAAAGGAGGAAAGAAGGAAGAGGGAAGGAAGGAAAAGAAAATAAAGGAAAGGAAAAAGAGAAAAGACAAGACAAGAAAAGGAATGCCTTGGCCAAGCCTCACCTTGAGTTTTTTAATAAGTGACCCAATTTTACCCCTTTTCTGGCTTAACTTTGAGTTGACCTTTTTTATCACTTGTTTTTTTTTTCTTAAAGACTTTATTTATTTATTTGACAGAAACACAGAAGGAGAGGGAACACAAGCAGGGGGAGTGAGAGGAGAAGCAGGCCTCCTGCCGAGCATGGAGCCCGATGCGATGCAGGGCTTGATCCCTGGATTCCGGGATCATGACCTGAGCCGAAGGCAGACCCTTAATGACTGAGCCACCCAGGAACCCCATTTTTATCACTTGTTAATGAAGAGCCAAGTTACCCCTGAAATGGGTCTCACTCTTAAGTTTTTCAGGACATAAATGTGTAATTTCCCTTTTTCTGCCAAAGTTTGGGTTGTGTTTTCAAAACTTGTGCTATTAAAATCCTTCTGACCCACCAGACGAGCAACTTCTCTGCCTCATTTCATGCTGATTCTCCCCAAATGCCCCACTTCCAGTTTGTCACTGAGGAAGACAGTTCATTTTTAAAGATATGTTTCTTTAGGCATGATCTCGAAGTGTCCCTCGTTCTTTAAACAATACGATGGGAGGTAATGAATAACATTAGACAAGTTATTTGGAGTATTTTGTTTTCACACATGCCAATGTACATCATGAATTTCCAAGGTTAATTTGGCAATTGAACATATCTTTCATGTGACAACTATCACACGCTAGGAAATTGAGTTCTAAAGGATCCTAGTTAAGGGTGCCTGGGTAGCTCAGGCGGGTAAGCACCTGACTCTTGATTTCATCTCAGGGCAAGAGCTCACCATCAGATGGAGCCTCACGTTGGGCTCCACCCTCAGCGTGGAGTCTGCTTCGGATTCTCTCTCCCTTTGCCCTTCCCCCTGCTCATGCTTGCTCACACACTCTCTCTCTCTCTCTCAAAATAAATATATAAATCTTTGAAAAAAAAATCCTAGTTAAGGTATTATATTTCTAGCCATTCCAGAAAGAATAATGGAATATGGTACACTGACTAGAACTGGGTTACAAAATGTGTAATAACTGGAAAGAATTTGACAACATTGTTCTCAAGGAAAGATCTGCAAAGCTTCATGGAAGATGCTGGAGGAAAATAGAAAGGAAGGGAAAGCCCAGGTGAGGCTCTGCATAATAATACCAGACACCTGATGAAGTGGGAATTAGGGCAAATAAAGAGCTGGGAAGGGAAGGTGGGGAAACACTTCACACCGTGTTATTTGCGAATAATAGACAAATGGAGATTTCCTTGTTCTATAAATATTTATTGGTAAGAGGACCAGCATCCCTCTTTTTGGACCTCAATCCCATTAAGTCCAAGTCCTTGGACTTAAATGACTTTTTTAAAAAAGAGACACTTACTGACAAAGGTCTTTCGCAACCCACTAGAAACTCTGATAAATAATTGGCATGCTCAAATAATCAGTGCAGGAAGAAATTTCTCCAGCAACAGGCTTTTGTATGGTTTTAAGAGTGATCATTCTTAAATTGGACCAGAGTGTTTATGCTGTTTACTAAGAAATGAGAGAAACAGGGTGGATAGCTGAGAAGTCAACTTGCAGATAGTGATACAACTTGCTACTTCTTTTTCGAGATAGTGTAGGGCTTGTTTTGTCTGTTGGAGTTTTAACTTATTTCATTTATCTTGTAACATTAAATATGCTACTTTAACAGATAAGATTTTTACTTTTTTAATTTTTTTAAAGATTCTGTTTATTTCTTTGACAGAGAGAAACACAGCGAGAGAGGGAACACAAGTAGGGGGAGCGAGAGAGGGAGAAGCAGGCTTCCTGCTGAGCAGGGAGCCCGATGCGGGGCTCGATCCCGGGTCTCCGGGATCATGACCTGAGCTGAAGGCAGACGCTTAACAACTGAGTCACCCAGGCACCCCCAGATGAGAGTTTTAAACAAAAAATAGGTAAGGGCATTTGCTCTGGGACCTCAATGGAGACGTGGCATTGTACTAGTTGTTATGCTGCTGCCAAGTGCACACTGGGGCATTCGTCAGGCTGCCATAATCCCGTATCCTCCCCTATCTTGTCTCATTGCTCATCCAGATTTGAGAGTCCATGCTATCATGTATAGGCTATATGTTCCCTTGAAACATTGAAGGTATATAGTCATTACTCCTGCTTAGGTCCTCTTAAAATGACTGAATAAGAACAGAAGACACAAGCAGAAGTAGAAGGCAGATGAGAGAGATGGAGAATATAGTTGGTCTCTAGAAGCTAGAGAAGGGAAGGAGATGGATTCTCACCTGAAGCCTCCAGAAAGAATGTAATCATACTGATGCATTTTGTCCCTCTAAAGCTCACTACATGCTTCTGATCTCCAGAACTGTTAGATCAGGAATTTGCAGTGATGTCAGCCCCTGGGTTTGTAGTAATCTGCTACAGTAGCAGTAGGGAACTAATATAGACTCCAACCCACATGGGCCCTCTAGACTTCCTCTCGCGCTTGCCTATTTTAAAGATGTATTTATTTATTTTCAAGAGAGAGAAAGAGAGAAAACAGGGGAGGAGCAGAAGGAGAGGAGAGAGAGAATCCACATGCATACTCCCCAAATGAGCACAGAATCCGATGCAAGTCTCAGTCCCAGAACCCTGAGATCACGACCCGAGCCAAAATCAAGAGTTAGCCGCTTCATCAACTGAGCCACACAGACACCCTCTGTGCATGCCCGTGTAACTAATAATTTACCTAGAGTACATTAAAGCACACTAACAGTGGGGAATATTTTTCTACCTCTATTTTGAATTTTGCTTAACTCGCTCTGTTCAGGTTAAATACATTGGCACTGGTAAGCTTTCTAAAAAGGGACAGAACTATCTTTAAAATAATAACAGGGATGACAATAGTTACACAATAAAGTGAGATGTATGAAGGTACATTAAAGTAAACTGTACCTGAGTGTTTTTATTTGTTTAAATTTTCCCTAGGGGCACCTCGTGGTTCAGTCAGTTGAGCATCTGGCCTTCTGCTCAGGTCATGATCTCAGGGTCCTGGGATCGAGCCCTGCATGGGGCTTCCTGCTCAACGGGGAGCCTGCTTCTCCCTCTCCCTCCTGCTCATGCTCTCTTTCATATCTCTGTCTCTCTCTCTCTCTCTCTCACATAAATAAGTAAAATCTTTAAAAAAATATTTCCCTAAACTGTGCAACATTCTTTAAAAATATTTATTGGTGAACAGAAATGTGCCTGCCCAGTTTTTTCCTGTAGGAGGTAATTTTAATTATATCCCAAGTCTAAGAAGGTGGACTTCCTTCAGGCATAGAACTAAAGACCTATATATTCACTAGGTCATTGACAGACAGGGCCTATCATGACAGAGAGTGTTAACCAAATTTGAGGACTTGGATAATGAAAAGGAAGTATTTCCTTTATCACTGAGGAACTCACAAAAGGAAAAGAAACAGAGCTGTCAGCAGCGAAGAGAAACACATCAGCTCCGCAGGGATTCATCTGGGATATGAAGTGGAAGTTCTGGAACAATCCTAGTCCTCCCTCTAGCTCCCCAACAATTCTTTCCTTGTGTTGCCTTGGATTCTTCTTCCTCCACTCACTTCCTAAATATTGCTCGTCCTCAAAACTGTCCTCTTCTTGTCTGTGTCCTCTCTCCATAGAAATCAATAATTCTAACTATCAGCAAATGCTGAGTACCTGTATCTCCATATCTCCAGTCCAGACCTATGCCCTGAGGTCCAGACTCAAATGTAAGTCTGCCTTTATAACTTCTCCCCTGAATTTCTTGCACGTACCTGTTCATTTGCATCCCTCCGACCCTGTGTAAATCACCCTTTCTCTACATTCCCCAGCTCAGAGGATGGCCTTACCACCAAGCAGCAGTGGGAGTCATTCTGAACACTTTCTCTTCAACCCTGCCCACATCAATTACTTATTCGATCGTCTTGCTATCTCTCAATCTTACACTTTTTTGTTCTTCCACTGTCTTTGCTTTTATCAAGCCCTTATTCTCCCTTGGATTACTGAAATAGCATCCCCATTGGTTTCCTTTCTCTGGAATGGCTCCCCTTCCCAATCTGTATCCTATAATTTGGCTAGATCTATCCTTTCGTGACATAAATCCATGTATATTGCTGTCCTGCTTCAATTCCTTTCTGAGAGTTTTCAGCATAAATCTTGAATTTCAAGATTGAAATTGACAAGATTGACAATCAGCGGTTGCTGCTATCGCAGCTCCTACAGCTTCCTCCCATTCCTGTCCTCCATCCATCCCAATCAATGGCCATTACCCAAAGTCTTCATGACCTGCTGTCCTTTCCATCTAGAATGTACATTGCCATTCAACTCCCACACATCCCTCAAGGTTCAGACTAAACACCATCATCTTTAGGAATGATTCTCTGATGCCATGATCTAATTTGGGCCCCTCTCCTCACCTCCTATCACACCTACTGCATGCCTCTAGTATGTCCTCCCCACTCTATATTGTAATCATTGGTTTGCTTTGCTGTTTCCAACAGAGAGGGCAACTTGAACTCCAACCTGGACACACCGATGTCTTCAGCTCCTGGCATGATACCTGGTGCATAATTGGTGCTCAATTCATGTGGTGACACAAAAACATGTTGTGTAATTCTCAGGCAAGGAAGTAACTGAGATAATGGATGGGTTACACAAAAATAATGAGGTGGGTCTCTGCTCACATACCATACTCTTGGAAAAGACTTAGACCTATCAAAGGAAACAACCAGCAAAAGATTTTAGTATTGTTTAATTGGAAGTGAAGTTTCTAAAATTTGGGGAACAGGAACATCCTCTGGCAGACATATTGGCCCAGGAACAGTTCTTGGTTCTCTAAAATAAGAAAGATTTCAGGAGAGGTAACAGTCTGAAAAAAAAAAAGATGATTTAATAATTTGGTTAATTTCCTTTTGCTTATTCTCCATTTGACTCATACCGTCTCTCAGAAATCACATGTGAAGGTAAAGCCAATAAAACTGAGATCAGTCTATGAACCAAGTTTTTTTATAAGACTCTATAAAGTAATAAATAAATCTTATATGATATCTTCTCAAATAAGTCCCAAATTCTACTATCTCTTTTTCAAGGACGCAAATCTATCCTTTGAAGACACAATATATCTCCTATTAAAAACCATTGAAAAATTCCATTTTTTATTGTTTCTTCATTTAGAAGATATTGTCATCCATAAGATCTTTATTTCTCCTGACATAAGCATTTACTCTGGAATATGTCAATGTACACAAGTATGAAGAGACCCAAAAACCCAAATGCACTATGGATCCTGACACAGGTTTTGTGGTGTAACAGTTTCTCAGTTAGTAAGAAAAACTCTCAGGCCTTCTGCCCTCTGGGGGCATTATTCCAAACTCCCGTAACAACCGGGATGTGCAAGTCATTTCTTTCATGCAGTTGGTAACCTCGCGCATCAGCACAGAAGAGTTCAGACATTAAAACACCATTAAGATCACTTTGACTGTAAGATTCCCACAGGCTCAGCAATTCTGGACCTAATTACTGCCACCTTAAATGTGAAAGGCAGATATTCTGAAGTTGCTTACAGGAAGGTCTGGCACAATTAAAAAAAAAGTGAAAATCAACAGTGAGACTGTGGACATCCTTAACTTAATTAAAAAATAGCTCCTGGTGAGAAAAGTAACATATACTCAGAACTGCTGACATAAAGACACAGAACCATCGGAAGTGGCCTGCCAATTAGGCTGAATCAAGGCTCTTTAACAATCCTGTCTTCTTCCTCTACCATTGCAGGAGAGTGATGAGCTTCACTTAACAAATAAAAAGAGGAACAAAAGAAAGAACATGACCCAGTGAAAATGAGTTTTGAGGGCACCTGGGTGGCTCAACGGGTTAAAGCCTCTGCGTTCGGCTCAGGTCATGATCTCAGGGTCCTGGGATTGAGGCCGTATGGGGCTCTCTGCTCAGCAGGGTGCCTGTTCCCTCCTCTCTCTCTGCCTGCCTCTCTGCCTACTTGTGATCTCTCTCTCTCGCTGTCAAATGAATAAATAAAATCTTTTAAAAAATGAAAATGAGTGTTGTATAGGAGGGATGGCTGGGAAAATGGCCTATGAGGAAAACATGTAACCCCTTTCAAGAGAGACCAGAAGAGACCACAACTGAGTTCTTCCTAAACCTGTAGCCTTCTTCAGTCTCCCTCAGTCTTACATAGACCTGTCTTCTTTAGTTCCTTCCTCTTTCCGATCTTTGCTTTTGTAACTACCAAATACTTCATTCCTTCCTCATTCCCTTCTTTTTTCCATCACTGTTTGTGAAGTCTCAAGGGTAGGAGCTGGAGTGCAGAGGTAAGTAATGTGGATCTTCTCAGGGAGTGTTGCCTTGAGAGGAATAGCAGAATTTGAGTCAACATTCTCATACAAGCCATTCTCTCTTAGTGTATTTCAAGTACATTGTGCTTTGTGTTGGAATTAAGTCAGATGTAGAGAAACAGTTCAAAGGACGTTTGATTAGTGTGTCAAATCTTCTTGGATCTCCATTTCCAGATACCTCTGTGTGGCTCTCATTTAGTCAGGTTTAGGGTGATCTTATAGGTTTAGGAGAAGATATAATTCCTGTGCAGCTTAGACATTGCTAAAGAAGTTGTGATCTTCTCTCTCTCTAGCCTCTGAGCCTCCTTGAGACCTCCCCTCTTTCCTCCCCATGGGGCTCAGGGCTACTGCAAACAGTCATGTTGTAACTCACCCAAGGAGCTTCCTATCGCATTTTCCCTTCTAGAACCTAGGTCGGTGCAGCGGGGAAGGTCAGTCCCTTCATGGTCTACCCGGTGCACTGGAGAAGTCAGTCCCTTCATGGTCTACCTGGTGCACTGGAGAAGGTAAGTCCCTTCTACCAAAATCCCCAAAGCCAGCAACCAGATCACTAAGTAGATAGAGATGATGTTCAAGAACTGTAACAGTTTTTCTGCATCCAACCTGATTTCAATTCAAAGTGCCCCTCAATTCCTCTTGGGTGGTGGTGGGGGTGGCCTCAGTCTTCAGGCTGCAGAACATCGCTGCTCTCTGCTCCATCTTGGGGACTGTGGAATCAGAGGCAGAATTCAGGATGGGGGAGGAGAAGAGGGCTCCAGATCTAGTCCTGTCTCCCCAAGGGTAAGAACTGCACACAGGCTCATGTGATCAGTGAAGGAAGCAGAGCCTGCAAAGACAGACTGTGGTCCCTACAAACATAGCAGTCTGGTCCTGGGCCCACTTTGAGGGATGGTCCTAGGCAGCTTTGGCCACAGATGAAGAAGGATGCCAATAAGGGGAAGGTGGCAATTCAGGTGTAGAGGAAATCTGAGCCTCTCTGCTCAAGAGGTCTTGCAGGTGCCTTGAACTGTGGCTCCTCCAGCTCGCTGGCTAAGTGTCAGGACTAATTCGCCAAGTGCTACATGTTCACGGTGTCTAGGAGCCCAAATCCAGCATGGTTGCTGGAAAGGATGGGCCAAGAGCAGGACATCGGCTGTGGTTGGGCTGCAACTCCTGCGGCACTGTAAGGATCAGGGTGATCCAACCAGCACCCCAGAGCACGGAAGCTAAAGAGGTGAGTTATTTTTTATTTCACTAAGGAAGCATTATTACAAAAAAAAAAAAAAAAAGTCTGCTTCACAGAGCAGTTAAGAACAAGGACTTTAGAGGCAGAAAGAATGTGCTCATATCCTGTCTTCTATCCATATTACAGCGACATTGGGTCCCTTCCTGCATTACTTTCTGTCTTGAAGCCTCAGTTTCTCCATCTACAAAATGGGAATGGTAGTAGTATTTACCTCTTAGATGCAGTATGGAATAATTAATGGGAAGTGCCAAGCATCCAACTGGTAGTGAACACACGATATATAAATTACAATTATTCTTTTTTCTTTTTTTTTTTTTTTTTACAGAGAGATCATAATTAAGCAGAGAAGCAGGCAGAGGGAGAGGAGGAAGCAGATCCCCGGTGAGCAGACAGCCTGATGTGGGCCTCGATCCCAGGACCCTGAGATCATGACCTGAGCCGAAGGTGGAGGCTTTAACCCACTGAGCCACCCAGGCGCCCTACAATTATTCTTAATAAACAAAAATATTTTAAGTTACAAAAAAAATGGATATTATAACTTTTTTGTTCTTTTTAAATTCACTTTGAGGTATAATTTGTATATAAAGTTGTACTCATCTGACGGTACAGTTGAGGTCTTCCAACAAATATATGCATTCATGTAATCACCACTCCAATCAAAATATAAAATATCACCCCCTAAAGACCCATCTTGCCCGTTTGCAATCCAGCAATCTGTTGTCAACCCTTAACCTCAGGCAACCATGGATCTGCCTCTGACACTAGGGATCCGTTGGCCAATTCTAGAATTTCAAGAAATAACATTATACTGTATGTCCTCCTGTGCCTTTTGCTCAGTCTACTGTCTCTGACACAGGTTGGAACGTGTGTCAAAAGAAGCTTTATTTGATAGGAATATTTTGGTGCACGAGAAACAAGGATTGGCAAACAGGAAGACCTCCAAACGGAGAGTAGTAGAGCTGTCTCTTCCAGGTTCCTACTCCGTTTATAAAGTCTGAGTGAGGAAGCACATAGCTTTCCGCTGTGACTGGTAACCAGAAACTGACGGTCCTCTGGGGGCAGTGACAGGGCATAAACTTCCTTGCTTGTAGCTAATTGTCTGGGAAGCTGCAAGGTCATGCAGACTTGAAGAAAGTTGAAGTTTTATTGAAGATCAGAGTCAGCATTTTGGGGAAATCAGATAGTTTAAGTTTTGGTGAGGTGGCTAACGGTAGCTGGCTTTGGGGTATACTTGAGCTGTGGCCCCCACTTTGGATTTTCTCTAACACATGCCTGGGACTTCATTCTTGTCCCTGATAGTATTCCATTGGCAGGATGCATTGCAATCTATTGCCCCGTGCACCTATTAACGGATGTTTGGGGCCATTATGAATTAAATATTTATGAGTATTGTATACTAGAGATTTTTGGAGGGGTGGGGGAAGGTGAACATATTTTCTTTTCTTTGGGTTTAATACTTAGGAATGGAATTTCAGGGTTCTTTTGTAAGCACATGTGTAACTTCATAAGAAATCGCCAAATTGTTTTCTATAGAGGTTGCTGATGTTCCTGCCCACCAAAAATATCCAAGAGCCTCAACTGTCCCATATCCTCACAAACAT
>PITA01030567.1:0-16329 GCA_004023965.1 Spilogale gracilis | reverse complement strand
CCCAATCTGCTCTTGCCCAGTGCGCAGCCTGGGCTTCCTTCCACTCTGTTTCTGAGTCTGAGCTGCGCTCGAACCCAGTGTCTTCTTGGCTGGATTTCTTTCTTTCCATCTTATTAGAGTATGTTCTCAAATAACTTTTTTTTTTTTTAGAAATATCTATGGAGCTAAACTTTTTAAGACTTTATACATTAGAAAATGTCTTTACCCTCATATTTCACTGATAGTTTGAATTTCAGGTTTAAAAATGTGTTTCCTTGTTCTGCTCACCACCCATGAGCTCCATTCCCTGTGAAGACTGATGTCTTTATGTGTTATATCTTCCATTACTTCTCTCCTTTGCGCCTTTCTGCCATTCCTGTGAGTTAATTAATGAAAATCCTGGACTGATTTTCTGCATCTCTTAAGACTCTTTCTTTCTTTTTTTTACTTTCCCCATTTCTTTGTCTTTTTCTTCTCCTTTAAAGCTTTCTCCTGAACTTTTGAGATTTCGTATTTGTGATTTTAATTTTCAATGATCATTTCTCAGTTTTCTAATTGCTCTCTTCCCACAGAAGCCTGTTGTTATCTTGTAATGCAACTATCTTGAATCTAGTTTGAGAAAACTAATTAGAATTTAAAAATTCCCCATTCTCCAAATAATCTGTTTCCCACTAGATCACTCCCCTTGTGTTCCCTTTTCTTTGCATGTTGGCTTTCTAAAATGTTTGCTGAGTCTTCACTGTGGACATGTATTTATGAGTGAAGGTGTGACGGCTCCTGGGCATTTCCTTTGGCTTTTGCAGGCACGTTGGGGGCATGCGTGTTGCCTGCGCAGAGCCCGGTCCTCTGAGTGTCACGTCTGCTGCTCTTCCTCTGGAAATGCTCCCCCTCTCTTCTCCGTCTCACAGACTGTTTTCCTGTTCTCAGTGCTGTAAGGTTTTTCTTTTTTTGTGCTTCTTTATTGTATAAATGACACCCCAGGAAACAAGAAACAAATGCAGATGCACGGTCTCACGCTGAATTTTAACTGATTCTATTTCTGCTTATTCAGCTCTTGATGTTTCATATTCCCTTTTCAGAGAACAAACACGAGACACTCGACTTTCTCAGAAAGCCCTTGGGTGCCAGAAGCCTCAGGTCTGCCCAGGGTCTGGGTGTCACATTTCTTTTCATTTCGCCTTGTTTCAGGCCTCGGAACAGCGTTGGAACTTCCCAGGAAGAGGGAGTTCACTTCCTTCCTTGGCCTCAGTCCGTGTGCTCCATCTACGGAATTCTGTGTGCTTTCTCTTAGGAGTAGCTTGGCTTTCTGTGTCTGTCTGTTTCTGCAGTCCTGTCTGTAAGCCAGTGTTGCGGCATCTTTGTCTCCTTAGCTCAGAAGAACGGAAGAGGGAGGGTTCGGAGGGTCACTGAGAGCTCACCTGTGAGCCTGGGGCAGTTCTGGGATTAACTGTTCCTTGGCGGGAAGCCTGGCCCCTCCCGGCCTCATGCAGGAAGAAGCTGAGCACGACAACCTTTTCTCACCGGCCGCCTGATCACAACCTGGTACTTGTTTCTAGAAGGACGGCACCTCTCCCGAGACCCCCACCTCCACCTCTGCCAACACTTTAACATCTGTTTGGACAGAAGGGTGGTAGGAGGTGGGGACAGAGGTGGCGGGCTTGTCCCCTGCTCCGGGGAGCCACAGCCTTTGGGTCTCGTGAAATGATTACTAATTGGCCTGATAATACGTGAGTGTTACGTGCACTCTTAAGTGTTTTAAGCGTTCTGCAGCAGTCAGGAGAAGCGAGCGCCTGAGTTGGCTAAAATGGGGAGAATGAAGGGGGCGGTGAGCCTGGCTGCCCAGGGACTGGAGAAGTTCGTGGGGGCCGAGGCCCAGAGTCAAAGCGAGGCAGAGACGCGCAGGGCGGTGTGCGGGTGCCCGAAGGCGGCCGGAACCGGTGGCTGAAGGGCCGGCTTGGGGTTGTGCGAGCAGACGGTGGCTTTTTAATGAGTTGTCCACTGCTGCTGGAGCAGAGGGGTCGTTTCTGCTTCAGAGCCAAGCCCTGGGCTCCGGGACGCAGCCCTGCCCGACTCGCTCTGCCGCTCTGCTCTCCGTTGGTGATTTGTGTTTCAAGAAGCTGGAGAAGGCGGAGGGAGAAGGGAGGAAGCCTGAGCACCGTGAAGGGGGGGACACTGGTGTTCCGAAGTGTCACCTTGGGGAGTCAACGGGACTGTCATTTCCCATTTAGGTGGTGGCCCACAGTATGTATCAAAAGTCCAAAAGGATCTCCATCTTCCTGAGCATGCCGGATGAGGTGGACACAGAGGCGATCATCCAGGACATTTTCCGGCAAGGCAAAACCTGCTTCGTCCCGCAGTACCGGTCGCAGAGCAATCACATGGATATGGTGAAGCTGGCCTCGCCCGAGGAAATCTCCGCGCTTCCCAAGACGTCCTGGAACATTCATCAGCCCGGAGAGGATGAGGTTCGGGAAGAAGCCCTGTCGACAGGTGAGCGCCGACGGTGTCGGGCCTGGCATCCCAGGGTAGACGGTGACCCAGCGGAGACGTGCGTGTCGTGGGAACCGCATTTCTTACAGGGGCGGATGAGGCGGTGTTTCCGTTCCGAGACACCCTGATTTCGTGGCTTGGGGCAAGACCTCCCGGTAAGCTGAGAATGAGGTAGTCGGGCCGCCTGTGTACACACTCCAGCCCTCACCCGGGTCGGCCTGGACATTTTCCTGCGAGAATGTTGTTTCCCGTGGTCTCCCTTACGCTCCATAGATTGACGAGCACAATGTCATTAGAGCCGATGCGCTTTTCTGTCTTGGCTTCAGACCAGTCAGCTGCCTTCTGGACATCTCGTCCGTCGTGTGGGCAGCAGCCTGCTCCGGGCTGAACCCCAGCCCCCTCGGCCCCTCCTGCCACGTGTCCCCTTAGTACGCGGGGCCGGTCGGCCGTGCGCTTGGCCGTGCCCAGAATCTCAGGATGATCCTTGACTCGCCAGCCCTTCCCGCCCCGCGTGCAGTCCACGGCCACGCCCTCGTGTTCCTGCTGACCGCTTACCGAGGACGTCTGCTCCTCTGCGGCCCCACGGCCGGGACTGCAGGCCGAGCTGGAGGTCGTCCACACAGCCTCCCCGCGGCTGCCCCTCGCCACCTCTCGCGCCACTCCTCCCTGTCTGTCCACTGTCTATACAACACGTGAGATGGGGTTCCCGACACACAGTCTGACTGCTACTCTGCCCACGTGTCTCGCCACGTCCTGCTGCCCGGGGGGCAAGGGGACCCGGGCCGTCCTTACGAGGCTCTTCGTGACTTGGCACTGCTCTTCTGTCTGTTTTCACCTCTTCCTAGCCCCCACTATGTAAGCCGGCTTCCGGCCCCTCTGGGTCTCTGTCTCCCCTTCCTGTGCTGCTGGTCCTCTGCCCTCGCCCCACTCCGGCCTGCAGCCCCTTGGGAGACCCCTCGCCCCACCCCGGCCTGCAGCCCCTTGGGAGACCCCTTGCCCCACCCGGCCTGCAGCCCCTTGGGAGACCCCTCGCCCCGGCCCCAGCCTGCAGCCCCTTGGGAGACCCCCTCGCCCCACCCCGGCCTGCAGCCCCTTGGGAGACTTGGTCGCTAACAGGCAGGCACAGGGCTGGAGGCGGAAGGGGCCAGGAGCGCTGGTCTGTCACACGGTGACTCAGACCTTGAGTGTGTGTTGGACCAAGACTTAAATGGTCGCCAGCAACCCCAAGGCAGCCTGTGTAGTCGTCTATTTCTGCTCCCTGCCAGCCCAAGGCCGTACGCGGGCGGGGGTTGAGGCAGGGCTCGTCTGGGGGAGGGCGTCATCTGCTTGCTGTCCTTCGTTCCCCCCCATGCCAGTCCCGTCCCATCCCTCCATGCCCTCTGCCCTGAGTCCTGCCTCGGGAGGCGGGAGGAACGCCGCCATCCTCGACGGGGGCGTGTCTGCGAGGAGAGAGACTGCAGACATTTGAAGACACTGAGACAGTAGCGGGGCGCGGTCCATCTCGGGGAGTCGGTGACATTGCTCAGATCACATGCAGCTACTTCCAGGTGGGACCCGGGACCGTCCCGCTCTGTCTGACTCTGTGTTAGGTGCCCCTCCGCCGCTCATACAGCCTCGCGGTGACGTCCCTGCCGAGATTCCCGTCGCCGGCTCTGCCCCGGGCCCGGCCCGTGGTCTGTGTAACAGCACGGCCATTCTGGAGTGTCCTCCTTAGGCTGAGCCGAAGTGTGTCACCCCGAACCTGTATGTCGTCATCCTGTTTCGTGGGAAGAGTAAGGAGGAGACACGATCTTTCTTAATGTAGTGGCAGTTCCCGGTTACGATAAACTCCGACCAAGTCAGCGAGCTAAATCATTTCCGTGTGTTTTTAGCACATGATTTGACACAGAGGAGCTCTTCGGGAGAGAGTTAGCTTTGTTTTTGGAAAGAGAGAGCTCAAGCCTACGATGGGGGGCGGGGGGGGGAGAGCCTCTCAAGCAGGCTCCGTGCTGCGTGCAGAGCCCAGCGCGGGGCTCGATCCCAGGAGACCACAGCCTGAGCCAGAGACAGGTGCTCTTACTGACTGAGCCGCCCAGGCGTCCCAGGTCGCAACTGTTGTTAATTTTGAGTAAGGAAGATGGAATTACTCACTTGACTGTCACTCCTTGCTAGCGAGGCGTGTGACATTTGAGAATTTCCAAGAAACATTTGCTGAGCATCCTCGTCGTGTTAGACACTGTTAGTTCTGGACGAATGAGGTCCCGGACTTCAGGGGTCATACCGTCACCAGGGAGACGCATATCAGGAAAGAAGGATCCCAGCATGCACTGCGTGTCAGATACAGCGCCAAATGAAAAGGTAGAGAATATTAGGAACACGGAAGTTCAGGGCTTGGCCCTCATAGGAAGGCGTCCACCCACGAAGCTGCTCGTTTCCCCCCTTCCCCATCGCATTCATCCTCGCTATGGTTACGGGTCCGATTGCTTTCTCCCCGTGTGATCTTCTTGGTGGACGCTTGCGATCTGGCTCGCAAAGGCGGGGTGCTGATGATCTGGTTTCTTGCCCCTACGGTCCGGGGGTGAGGCTCTTCACCGCTGTTGGCAGAAACGTTTGAGCAGCGTGTCGGCTGCCGGTGCTGTGCGTCTCCTCGGCATCAGTGGCTCCGCCTGAAGCCGCTTTGGGCTGGGCTGCAACGAGCCTCGCAGTGCCCCGGACGAGCTGACGAGAGCGCACGTCATTCCGTCCCGGCGTGGCTTCCGTGGCCTCTTTATCTTTCTGGTTTGCCCCTGTTATCACGGCTTAGAAAAGACTGAGCCGTGGTGTTTGTGGCGGCCCTTGTAAGTTCTTAGAAATGTCCCACAGGGTTTGCTGGTGGTGTGTCCAGCGAAACAGACCGCTAAGTGGAGGAGAGGGGCGGCCTCCTTCCTGAGTCCTGGGAGTGGGGCTGCTCGGGCAATTCGATGAGTCGGGAGTCTTTCCACAGAAAGTGCGAAATCTGGTTCAGCCTGGCTTAATGGAAAATGGGATTTTATTGGCTTGGAGACTGAAATGTCCACAGAAGGGCTAGACTCTATACAGCTAGATCAGAGTTCCTGGGATCCACTTTGACTCTACCTTCGTCGAGGTTGGCTTTGGTTCTGGGTGCCTATGGCAGCCTGTGGTGGCCCGTGGTGGCCGGTGGTGGCCGGTGGTGGCCGGTGGTGGCCAGTGGTGCCCGTGGTGGCCCATGGTGGCCCGTGGTGGCCAGTGGTGCCTGTGGTGGCCCATGGTGGCCCGTGGTGGCGGCCGGTGGCATCCCATGGCAGCTCCAGGTTTCATGGCCACATGCTGTTTGCATTCCTGGCGGAAAGGAGCGAGTCTCCCAGTAGAATCCTGCTCTTGTTCTCACTGACCCAAGTTGGGTCAAGTGTTCATCCCCAAATGAGTCTCTTCGGCCAGGGACATGGACGAGGCCAGCTCCTGGGCCGTTCACTGTGAGCAGGAGGGAGAGTGTGCCCCGTGCCCAGTGGGTTGCGTGCCCACCCCTGCAGCGCTGCTCCAGCCCCCGACCCTGGAGTCCAGCGGATGACTCCCCACGGGCAGGACAGGCACTGTGTTGGGACAAGGGGAACGGACACTGGACGGTTCCACGTTCACCCTCACCTGTACTGTTGAGATCAACTCTGCTCATTTCAGACATTTCTGAATCTTTAAGATTTGTTTTTTTGTTGTAGAGAGGGGGCGGTGAGCAGCAGAGGCGAAGGGGGAGGGAGAATCCCAGCCAGACTCCCCGCTGAGTGCAGAGCCCCGACCCTGAGCTCATGACCTGAGCTGAGAGCGAGAGCCCGATGCTCAGCCCGCTGGGAAGTCTGTAGAGGACAGCGGCTGTCGTCACGCTCTCCGGGCCACGGTTTATTTCTTCCCTTCCGCCCGCGCTTTGGGAGCCCACACCTATGTCTGGGCCCTGAGACGTAGCTTGAACGAATGGTCGTAACAGACTTTCTCCTCCTCCACCCAAAAGTTTTAAAGTAATGGAACAGGGCGTCGTCCAGAACAGTCCTCGAGCGTAACCGGGCAGCTTCCTCCTCGGTGTTCGCGGTCCAGGCTGTTGGGAGGGGAGCCTTGGCTTCACCGAAAGTAACTCCCGTTAAATTAACCTCATTTCTTTCTCTAATAGGATTGCACGGCCTCGGAAAGAGTATAATAAAGAGTGGGTGTGACTTTCATCAAGGCATTTGACAGAGTCGTGATATCCTTGAGGATAAGCCAAAGGAATGTAGATTGGATCCTAATACTTCATTCAGAATGTGTTTGCCGACCGCCTGGTGTGTGCGAGCGGCCGTGGGGGCAGAGTGGGACGTGGGGGGCCGTGGGGGCGGAGTGGGGAGCAGGTGGCCGAGCCCACCTCCCCCCTGGTGCTGACGAGCCCGTGGTCCTCGCTGACGCAGGTCTGTGCGAGCCTGTCCCAGGCTCCGTGCTGTCCTGTCCAGCACTTCATGGCCGCTTAGCTGTCCCCCCTGTCCCTGAGGACGTCAGAGTTCATCCTCAGGGTTCATCCTCGTCTCGGTCTTCGTGTTTCTGCACTCCCGTGCGTAGCTGGTCTGGAGCGTAGAATTAGGCTTGTCTCCTGCCCAGCCATCCGGTTCTCAGATGTCACCAGGTTTCAGGTTTTACTTCGTGGTGTTATCGCCTGTGTCTCATTCCAGCTTTGGGGGAACCTTTGGTCTACAATCTTGATTCTTTAGAACGGCTCTGTTGGAATAAACTTCAGCCTGGTTTCCCAGACATGCTCACTTTCCTAAAGGACCTGCTGGGGCGGGCCACCTCCCTTGCTGAGGCCGTTCTCTGGGCCCTGGAGGGATCCGTGCACTGCGCAGACCCGGTTCCTGCTAGCTCATTCCTGCCAGAACAAGGGACACCTGAGGCCTCCCTCGGGGCCCTCCCTGTCCTTCCGCCTCGACTCCTGCTTCAACCAGAGCCGGGTGCCCGGCGGCAGTTTCCCAGCCATCGAGACCGTAGGTAGGAATCAAATACCTGATTTGGCCACTTTGTGCTGTGTCATAGGAACGGTCACTTACAGCCTCTGAGCCTCAGACTGCTCCCCTGTGGACGGCGGCTCACGGGGGAGGGGGGGACGGGACGCGTGTCTGCCACGAGCTCAGGGCACTGTCGTTGCTCTGGTGGCGCTCGGGGTCCCCGCTAGGCCGTGCTGTGTGTGCTGCCACTGAGCTGACTGCCCGACCATCCATAGGTGCCACCGTGAATTCCGCTCCCACCGTTTCTCCGGCCTGGGAGGTCTCACACGTCCCTTCCAGGCCACACCTTGTTGCCTAGTGCCTTTTGAGTCAGACTGACCTGAGCTCAAATCCAGACTTTACCATCCGGGCAAGTTGTTTACGGTCTCAAAGGACACATTTTCTTTCTTTTTTTTTTTTTTAAAGATTTTATTTATTTGACAGAGAGAAACACAGCCAGAGAGGGAACACAAGCAGGGGGAGTGAGAGAGGGAGAAGCAGGCTTCCCGCCGAGCAGGGAGCCCGATGTGGGGCTCGATCCCGGGTCTCCGGGACCATGACCTGAGCCGAAGGCAGACGCTCAACCAACTGAGCCCCCCAGGCGCCCCTCATTCACTTCTCTTTTTGACGATCACATCCCTGCTTTCCTGTGGTTTTTTTCTGACCCGTATTCACTTACTTCCATTCTCTCCTGTTTGTTAATTAAAGCATTTAAGTGTTCGCACGTCGTCTATCAGCACAGCTGTACTGACGCTCTGCAGATTTGGACATGTCACTGTAGGGTCAGCTGCCTTGTTGGCTCAGGAGACCGTTCACGTCATTTGAAAGTTTCCAAAGTGTTTTGACCGCTTTTGAATTTCACTTCTTTGGAGAAGGGAATATTAATGCATATAATTTATCATTTTTTGATAGATTAGCTTGTTCTCTCTGGGTTACATGTTTTGCTTACTGCACTTGAGTCAGGAACTACATTCAACTCTAAGAAACAAATCCTGTGGAATGGGCTTATGCAAGAAGAGGAGTTATTTTTATTTTTATTTTTATTTTCACAGCAGGAGGACTTCAGTGGCCCGTGGTTGTGGGCATCTGCCCCTCAGCTTAGGGATGCTGGGCGATGCAGTGTCTGTGGTCTTCCTGCCTCGGTCTCGTGGTTGCAGAACGGCTGCCCACATCCTGCCATCACATGTGAGGCGAGGGGCACTGGCTGAGTGTCCCTGCTTTAAGGAGCATCCCTGGCAACCCTTACATCTCATTGGCTTGAACTGTGATGGCCCCTTCCGTAAAGGGGGTCAGCATACAGTTCGCTTTCTTTTTTTTTTTTAACAAGTCACAGTTCTGTTAATGAGGGCGAGCAGGCAGGGCGGGCTCTGGGTCAGTGTGTTGCCGGTGAGTGTCGCGAGATGGGAAAGTCCGTTGTCCGCGTGTGGGCCGGGTGAGGCCTGCAGGGTTGTGAGGACAGATCCCCAGCCTTGCGGCGCGTGCGGGGGGCAGACGCCACGGTGGTTTACATGGTGCTTCTGTGCCGAGGTGGACGTCGAGACCAGAGCAACGCGGGTTGTGTTCATCTCTCATCGGTACCGTGCTCTGTGCATCTCACACCGCGTTTCCTAGCGCCGGAGACGACTTCTCTGTTACGTTTAATCACAGGGTTTTTTAAATGCAGAGAAACTCACGCTCCTCTTCCAGGAGAAGCCCAATGTCTTGGATTTTTCCTCATTATTGATTTTGTCCCTCATGCTGGAGTGTGCATTGGTGCCCCCCTGCAGCCCCGGCGCCCCTGCCGGCTTCGGGGTGTGGTGCCGCCCAGCGAGCCAGGGGCCCAGGAGGGGAGTGGGGAGCTGGGCGTGAGCCCGGCTGATGTGGCTCCGGGGCCTGCAGGGGCTGCTGTAGGCGGCTTGTGGGACGCATAGGTCCGGGTCAGGAAGCAGGGGTGAGGCCTCGGCGCTGCGGGGGTGAGCCGCGAGCTTAGACAGGAGCTGACAGGTGGGAAACAGGGCTGTGACAGACACAGGCCACACTGATGGTCCTTCCCCTCATCTACATGACGGGTTTTTAGGGCCTTTGTTTTTGAAACTATTTCTTAGATTAGTGTAGTTTGGGGCGCCTGGGGGGCTCAGTTGTTGGGCGACTGCCTTCGGCTCAGGTCATGATCCCAGAGTCCCGGGATCGAGTCCCACATCGGGCAGTCCCGCTGAGCAGGGAGGCCTGCTTCTCCCTCTCTCACTCCCCCTGCTTGTGCTCCCTCTCTGGCTGGGTTTCTCTAGTCTGCAAACGTGGACAGAACATGTGAGTGTGCGTTTGGAAAGGGTTACTAGAAGAAGAAGAGAGAAGCCGACATCCACGGAAATGCATGTGAGCAGCAGGCCAGACCTACGGGGCTGTGGATAAAGGCGCCCTTCGTACGTCCGCTTTGCCATGAACAGGCGGGATGGAGGGAGGCTGCGTCCCGCAGCAAGACCGTCTTCCGTCAGGGCTGGTACGATCGAGGGACGCAGGAAATCAGAAATACGGGGAGAGCCCTGCCACTCACCCCGCAGCTTGGACTGTCTTGCTCTCCAGGAGCGATCGTGAACTTGGCATCTGTGGCCGCACGGTCCGCTGGCGGTAAACCACGGAAACGCTGCTGGGGCAGGACTGGCCTCTCTCGGGCACCTCTGTGGGCTCGACAGGGAACATGAGAAACGCCGAGGGCAGGGACGACTTGATGTGCATTGCTTGTTTGGTTTTTGTTGGTGGGAAAGAGGGCCGGCCACAAGCAAGCCGCCAGATCCTCACGGTAAGGATGCAGGAAGGCCACGCTGCTGGCGTCTGGGCCCGGCCATGCAGCCGCCACGTTCCCCTGTGCACAGAACAGACAGAAAAGGACAGCCCCAAGCGGTAGAGCAGCTGTTCCCGCACTCTTTGAGAAGGTCACTGTGCGCTCAGGGTCTGTGATTTCGGTGGTTGAGTGAGGGATGCGATGCCGAGGCGCCCGTTCCACGGACGTGAGCGCCGCGAACGCCCCAGGGTACCCTCTCCGTCGCCTGCGTGCGGTCTGATTGGAAATTTCATGCAGACAGGATGACCCTACGTCCTGTTTCCTGTTTGCTTTTTCACTCGTTGATAAACCTTGGGATTCGCGGCTGCGCACAGTGACCAAGCTCCGCGCTGTGAATGCTCGGGTAGCGTCGACCTGCTCTAACTTTTTTAACCAGTCCTCTGTTAATGGATGGTCAGATCGCTTCCACTTTCTGAGTTACAGACAAAGAACACCCTGGTATGTCCGACTATTCACGCGAATCGCTCCATCGGGTCGGTTCCTAGCAGCGGAATGGCGGTGCTGGAGTCTGAAGTCTTACAGATGCCTCCCTGTTGCTTCTAGGAAGGGGACGTGTGGCCCTGCACGGCCACCAGGAGCCTGCACACCAGCCCTCCCAGTGCCGCCTCCGTCCCTTAGCCTGGTCCCACGGCGCCTCATAGCGTGTGTCCCATCTTCGCCCCCAGCCCCGACCCCAGCAAGCCCTCAGCTGTGTGTCTTCAGAGCCGACCTGGTCTCTCTGAGCGCGGGTCAGTTTTCCGTCCGTGAACGGGGGTGAGCGGGCCCTGTGCTGCCGGGTGGATGTACCGCGCAGCTGGCTCCCGTCGCCCTTCTGTCCCTGGCGTGTGGCACGGCACGGGCCGTCTTGTGCAGACAGGTGGCGGGCGGCCTCTGGTCATGCGGTGGTACCCAGAGGGGCAGCCGGGAGATTCGGTGCCAGCCCTGCGCGAGCAAGAAGAGGGGGAGGGGACTGCTCTGCGCAGCCCCCAGGCTCTGACACACCTCATCTCCAGCCTTCTCTGCAGGACTCGGGCAAGGACAGGCCCCCCGGGGCAGGAGTCTGAGGTTAGGGTGCCCGAGGAGCGCCCGCGGCCCAGCTGTGTGACGGTGAACCGAATCCTCAGCACCCAGCGGTGCCGCAGGCCGTGAATACAGGACGCTTAGGAAAGCCTGTGTCTTCATTTGCTTTCAGGGCCTAGCTCCTGTTCTTCCCGTGTGGGTGCGCGAGGGTTCTGCGGCTCTGTGTGTGTCCTCCTGTGTCCGCCGAGGGCATCCTCGCCCCAGTGCTCTCCTCCTTGCCAAGTGAATAGATATTTCCCCGTCCTTACTGTACTCATCCTTTCTGGGAGCGTTCCAGCCCCTTCTTCCTGAAACTCTTTCCTTATGTTCTAGGATGGGGTCAGCGGCCTACAGCCCACGGGCCACAGCTGGCCCGCCGGCAGCCTCCGTGGACAGGCTTTCCTGGAGCCTGGCCACCCTTCACGGCCGTATTGTTTGCGGCCCCTTTCAGAACACGGGGCAGAGTTAATCGCTGTGACTGAGACCCTGTGGCCCGCAAGCCTGGATTCCTTATTCTCTGGCCATACAGGGCGTCGTTCTGTCACAGCGCCCTCCCTGGCCTCCTTCCACGCCCGGGGCTGAGAGCATGAGCGAGAGCCCACCGGCTGAAGGATCCCTGGGGAGACCAAGGAAGCCCACCTGCTCCCCAGCTGCCTGGCTCGGGCAAGATGGGATTTATCCCCGGGATGCAAGGTGGTCCAACGCTCACAAATCAGTCAGCGTGATGGAACAAATCAGTAAGAGAGAAGAACCACATGGTCCTCTCCATTGATGCAGAAAAGGCTTTGGACAAAATCAGCATCTGTTCCTGTAAAACTCTTCAGAGTACAGGGATAGGGGAACATTCCTCAACCTCATAAAATCATAAAACGGCAAAGAGTATCTGGCGTTTCTTAATGAGAGAGAGCTCTGTTCTCGTCCTGCGTCCGGGCTGGCCCCGGGCATCGCCTGGTCTCAGGGTCCTGGCCGGCCCTCTGCAGCGCACACTGTCTCCAGCTGCCCTCACCTCTCGGGACTGAAGCAGGAAAGCCCCGTGGAGCATCCGGGAAGTGGCCTCGGGCCCAGCGTCACCGCTGTGGGCTGCCTCCAGGGGGCACTGGTGGTCCGGAGCCTGCACCCAGAGCCTGCGGCAGATGCAGGTGTGCGGCCCGGTGAGGCTGCCGAGGCTTCGCCTTGCGGCCCTGCAGCGAGGAACCACCTTGGGAACCCAACAGGCATGAGTGTGCGGCGCTGCCTCGGGCCTCACGGGGCGCGCTCTGAGCGGTGGGGCGCAGGCCGGTGCTGGGGGCCCTCCTCTGGGAGGAAGGTGGGGTCTTCCGCGTGCCGTGCCCTCTCTGACAGAGCCCCTGGGAGAGGAGAGCCACGCCAGAGGCCCCTGGAGAATGTGTGTTCGGACCAAGTGTTTTCCTTTTGCTCTCCCTGCTGAGTTCTGACCTTGGGGGCGTTAGGGTGGGTCTAGGGTCGCCCTTTACTGGGGACGGCCCAGGGTGGGGCCTGCCTGTGCAGGGGGGCTTGTGAAGGCTGCGTGGGCCTGGCCTCTGGGGAGGGCGACAGCCAGGGCCCCGTCGTGAAGGCCTGACGGGCGTGGGGTGTGTGGGGAGGAGGATGGGGCACGCCTGGGAGGATGGCGAGGGCCCAGGAAGAACTTCTAGCGACAGGGAACCTCTGTGTTTCAGGAAGACTCTTGGATTCATCAGGTGGACGCAGGCCAGAGGGGGCTGCTGGGGACCTGAAGCAGGGACCACCGGTGACCCCGTGGTTGAAGGGAGCCGTGGCCCATCCTGTTGGCTGGGGACCCAGCAGCAACCTCCCAAATAGGATGTCGGGGACTCCTGCGTGTGAAGGGCCCTCTCAGGGCCTCCTGTCACCTGAGAACCCAGGGCCGTTGTCCTTGCTTGGCCGTCGTAGAGCTCGCATCCAGCAACCGTGCGAGGCAACACCCTGACGTCTTCTGTTCTCGCATGTCGCCTCCCCCACCTAGACCCAGGCTGGGCTCCAGGAGGGCTGTGGTGCGTGCGGGCCGTGACACGGGGAACGAGGCCACCTCGACCGTCAGGGACTCGAGGAAGGTCTTGTCTTGTCCCCTTTCTTCCTTCTCTTCTTTCAGCAGTCTGGAGGTGCGTGCTCTGAAATTCCAGCTTCCCTTCCTCATGTACTGATGCGGGGAAATCTTGATTTCCCACTGGCTTTCCTTTTGGTATCTTTGCACTTAGAATGTGTGGTAAATAACACGTAACAGGAGAGCCACTCAACGGAATTCAAGAGTGCCGTCCACGTTGGCCACGGGCACAGTGTTGGGCAGCGGACGTCTGCCGCGTCTTCTCATCCTGCGGGGGGAGGCCGGCACCCACGGCCGACCCCCGTCTCTTCCCTCCCTGGCTCCTGCAAGCCCCACAGCACGTGCAGGGCCCGCGAGCCTGGCTGCTCTGGGTGCGTCCCGCCAGTGGGCTCGAGCCCCGTCTGTCCCCCTGCACCCGGGTCTTGTCGCTTCAGCTGATGTCTTCCTCCACACTGTAGCCGGTGCCTAGGGCTCCTCCCTTCTCACGGCTCAGTAGCACCCGGTGCACGGGCCTCGCTGCGTCCATCCCCTCATCCGTCAGTGGGCACTCAGGTGTTTCTCCTCTGAACCGTGGCGAGTAAGGCTGCAAACGGGAGTGCAAGTCCCTCGGCAAGGCCCTGCGTTCAGGGCTTGCTTTGGCTAAATGAGCCTAATTCTGCTTCTGATTCTTTAGGGAACGCTTATACCGTCTTCCGTAGCGGCTGTAGCTTTTCACAGTCCTGGCAACAGAGCACGAGAGTTCCAGTCTCCCCGTAACTCAGCAACATTCATTATAGTCGGGTTTGTTTTAATGGCCGCCCCAGCAGGTGTGAGGTTATATCTCCTTGAGGTATTGATTTGCATTTCCGTGATGACCAGTGACGTTGAACATCTTTTTATGTGCCTCTTGACTCCAAAACTGAATCGGGGAGACACAGGAAATCTGAATAGACCAATGACTAGTAACACAGTTGAGCCGGTAACCAAGAAACGAACTCCCCGCTGGGACGCCTGGGGTGGCTTCGTCGATCGAGGGTCCGACTCGTGATCTCAGCTCAGGTCATGATCTCAGGGTCGTAAGTTCCGGTGTTGGGCTTGACTCTGGGCGTGGAACCTACTTCAAAAAACAAAAGCAAAAAGGAAACAAAAAGAAAAACACAAAAAAACTCCCAATAAACAGGAGTCCAGGCTCAGCTGGATCACAAGAGCTGAAGCACACATTGACAGGTGAGCTAATACTTGCTCTCCTTGAACTAGCCCAAGGAGGAGTTCATTCTGTGAGGTCACATTACCCTCGCCCAGCCCACGTGAGGGTGCTGGGAACACAGACGGTGTCTCTGATGAACACGGAAGCAGAGGTGCTCAGGGACACGCCAGCGAACCGTGTTCAACAGCACGTTGAAGGGCTCACTCTCCGTCGTCAGCTGGGATCTACTCCAGGAAGCCAGGGACGGCTCAGGGCCCACCCGTCGGCCGACACGTCCGCCCGCGAGCAAAGTGACGGGTAAAGTCCACGGTTGTCATACTGGCTGCAGAGAGAGCAGTGGACAGAACCGCACACGCGCTCCTGACGAAGCCTCAGCGCGTGGGTCCTGGGGTAACAAACGTCCACGTGACCGAGGCCGTAGCGGAGAGACCTGCAGAGCTTCCCCCTAACATGAGGAGTGACGATGAGGACGTGCGCTCTTACCGCTTCTGTTCAGTACGGTACTGGGTGTTTGACCACAGCAGTCAGACAAGGAGAAGGAAGAAAAGGCATCCAAATTGTGTGGAAGGAGTAAGCCTTCCCCTGTTCGCAGGCGGCGTGATGCTGTCTCAGGAAATCCTGGAGATGTCACCCGCAACTGGGGATCGATGAAGGGATTCGTCACAGGACACAGAGTGCATGCACGGAGATCGTGTGTCTGGTGGCGCTTCTGGCCTTCTCTGGAGAATCGTGTCTCCTAGGCCTTTGTCCGTGGCGGGGTCTGCTTGTTTCTGGCTCCTCTGCCGCGCTGTGGGGATCGCTTCCTCCAGCTCCCGGACCTTCGCGCCCCGGCCCGCCGTCTCCTCTCTCTGCTCTCCGCTCCTCAGTGGGATCCTTCTGCCCCATCTGCTGCCTCTGTCCTTACTCTGCTCCCGCGACCTTGCCCTTGCTTTCGGCGCCTTCCACACACACCCGTTTTCCTCTGGCTCCTCTGCGGCGGGAGCCTGGGATGCCTGCGTGTGTGTGCGGAGCGCAGACGGTGGGGCTGAGCTTTCAGCCCTGTGTGGTCTGGCGCCGGGAGCCCTGTCTCCGTGCACGCATCCCCGTTCGTCCCACGAGCGGAGGAGGAGCCAGCCGGGGTCGGAGGGGAGGAAGGTCAGCCACCAGGGCCTGCAGGCAGGACGGGCCGGAGGGGACAAGCAGGCTCCCGCAGAAGGCCAGGACCGCGATCGGAGTCGGGCGCTGTGGGCTTCTGGTGGGCACGGTTGACGTGTGTGCGCCGGGCTCGCCCCGCACGTCTGCACGTCGTCGGGGCCGCGGGGGCCAGCCTGGCTGGCGGTCTGGACGCCTCTACCCGGACACCTGCTCCGGAGAGCTCATGGCTTGCAGGCCGGCCTGTCCTTGGCAGCGGCTGCATGGGTGTGCCAGGCCTCAGGAGCCAGCAGCGGAGGCCCCGGGCCCAGCCCAGAGTCGGCGTGAGGAGAGCTCTCGACTCCCGCCGGTCCAGCGTGCTCCCCGCCAGACGCCAGAAGGACCCTCCCGTGGGCCGCACAAAATCCAAGACTCTCTGCGTCGTGATCCGTGTTGCTTCCTGAGACCCCCCCACACCTCTCACCCTCGTCAGTGCTTTCTCGTCTCCAGCACCCTTGCTTTGCACCCCAGGCCCCGCGGCCCGCTCTGCCTCCATGATGGGTGTCCACCCTGGTCCCCATGTTCCCCGGGAGGGCTCCAGCCAGAGGACAGTTAGGGGCGCCCTTTGGTACCTTTGGGACATCCCTGGCTGGGTCGAAGCCTGCTCTCCCGTGAG
>PITA01030565.1:0-16297 GCA_004023965.1 Spilogale gracilis | reverse complement strand
AAAAAAAAAACAAAACAAAAAAAAAAAAACAAAAAAACAAATGGCATGAAAAAATGCTGAACACTGTTAGTCATTAGGGAAATACAAATCAAAATCACAATGAGATGCCATTTCACACTCTCCAGAAAGGCTATAATCAAAAAGACAAACAATAATATACACTGGTGAGCATGTGGAGAAATTAGAACCCTCATATGTTGCTGGTGGGAATATTAAATGAGGCAATCACTTTGGAAGGCAGTTTGGCAGTTCTTCAAAACGTTAACAAAACCATTAGACCCAGAAATTCTACACCTAGGTATCTTCCCAAGACAAATAACGCATATCCAAACAAAAATGTGTACACCAATGTTTATAGCAGCATTATTCAGGAGGCCAAAAAGTGGAAAGAATCTAAATATCTATCTAACTGATAAAATAGCTCAACAAAATGTGGTATAGTTAAACAATAGAATACTATTCAGCAATTTAAAAAGAATAAAATACTGATATATACTAACATAAATGAACCTTGAAAACATTACTCTAAGAGAAAGAAGTTAACAGAAAAGACCACATACTGTAGATTCTATTTATATGACATGTCCGAAAGAGCAACTATATGGAGATCTGCCAGGGAATAAAAATAATTAATTGGGGGATGAAACCTAAGTAGCCAAGAGGACTCTTTTAGGAATGATGAAAATGACCTAAAAAATGAAGATAGTTATACAACTCAGTAAACCTATTAAAAATAATTGAGTTGTATATTTAAAACATGAATTTTATAATATATAAATTATGTTTTGATCAAGTAAAAATTTTTTAAAGATTTTATTTATTTATTTGACAGAGAGACAGACAGCACAAGTCGCCAGAACAGCAGGCAGACGGAGCGGGAAAAGCAGGCTCCCCGCTAAGCAGGGAGCCCAACTCGGGGCTTGACCCCAGGACTCTGGGATCATCACCTGAGCCGAAGGCACCCACTTAACCAACTGAGCCCAAATTAATTTTTTTTTAACTAGGTGAGTTGAGAGATGAGCACAGGACAGAAGAAGTACTGGGTTTTAGACTTACTCAAGCTGTTAACATGATAGCCAAGTGTCTGGGACAATTAGGTTGACAGAGATACTAGACTGCAGAGACAGTAATACAGATTTTGAGCCACCAGCAAAGACATGACAAAAGGATTTTATAGCTTCAACTCTATACATATCTACCCTGAAAAGATTTTCACTTGACTATGCTAATTTTCTATTTTTCTTCTTCAAAGTTCTTAAACCAATGATCTTTATCCATTGCTTTCATTTCTTCCACTACCCCATTCTTCTTTATTTGCTCAAAGTCTATGTTCCTTCCTTATCTCATTGTTGAAGCTATTCTCAAACGAATGGCACCCATTTTCAAAACCAATGGCCTTGAGGCTCCTGGGTGGCTCAGTTGTTAAGCATCTGCCTTCAGCTCAGGTCATGATCCTGGAGTCCTGGGATGGAGCCCCATATCGAACTCCTTGCTCAGCGGGAAGCCTGCTTCTCCCGCTCTCACTCCCCTTGCTTTGTTCCTTCTCTAGCTATGTTTCTCTCTGCCAAATAAATAAAATCTAAAAAAAACCAAACAACAAAATGGCCTTTTCTCTACTCCCATTCTTTTTAACTTAACCTGCAAGAAGCCTTGTCAAACTCTGACCCATGAAACTCATCTCTTAGCTTTGACTACCTTCAACTATTTTTAGTCCTCTTCCCACTTCTCCACTTGTTTTATTTACCAAATACTTTTACCTCCCACCCTCACTCACACTTTAACAAACTAAGGAAGAAACTATGCTCTAAAAATGAGAGAATTTGGTATTTATTTCTCTGTTCTTCTCACAGAATCTGTTTATTAACCCCAACCAGCTTCAAGTTACTATAGTGTCCTCATCTCCATTAATTGTCCTTATGGTATTTTTCAGGTCTTCGTTCTACTCTGCCAATAAGAAAATAAATACCGAGAACATTAAGATGGCTTTTCTCAATTTTGTAACCACCAAAGTAATTCATGTAGAATTATATGCACAATGAATGGAATTCAGTAATGTTTGTAACTCAGAAAAATATGAATGGGATTATCTTAAGCAGATCCCTAGGAAGGTATTTTTCCCAGTTTGAAAACTATTTTTCTTTATTTTTTTAGATTTTTTAAAGGATTTTATTTTATTTATTTATTTATTTGAGAGAGAGAGTGAGCAAGAGAGAAGGAACAGAGGGCGAGGGAGAGTCAGCTGAGCAAGGAGCCTGACGCAGGGACTCAATCCCAGTACTACAGGATCATGACCTGAGCCAAACTCAGACACTTATCAAGTGGGCCACCCAGGTGCCCCAGAAACTTTATTTTAAGCATAATTAGAAGGCGCCTGTGTGGCTCAGTCAGTTAAGCGCCTGCCTTCAGCTCAGGTCATCATTTCCAGGGTCCTAGGATCAAGTCCAGCTCCCTGAACCGCTGGGACTCTTCTTCTCCTGCTCTGCCCCTCCCCACTGCCTGTGCTCACCCATGCTCGCTCTCTCTCTCTCTCTGTCTCTCTCTTGCGTGTGTGCGCGTGCAAAAATAAATAAAAATCTTATAAATAAATAAATTAGAAAACTAAGAACTTTTGGGGCGCCTGGGTGGCTCAGTTGGTTGAGTGACTGCCTTCGGCTCAGGTCATGATCCCGGAGACCTGGGATCGAGTCCCACATTGGGCTTCCTGCTCGGGGAGCCTGCTTCTCCCTCTCTCACTCCCCCTGCTTGTGTTCCCTCTCTGGCTGTGTTTCTGTCAAATAAATAAAATCTTAAAAAAAAAAAAAAAAAAGAAAACTAAGAACTTTTTGTGATCTTTTCATATATACATTTAAAAGTATAACCATTTCCTGGCAATTAATTTATGCCTAGATGACTGATAATATTCAAATTAAAAACGTTAAAGTTCTAGAAAGCCAGCTACAATTTCCCAATTTCTAATATTTGGAATCACAAAGTATAAAACTATAAATCTCAAGTAACATCTATGAACACGTGGCTCTAGGCTATTCGCCTACAGGCTGTTTCAGTCAAATTTTATTACCTTCAAAAAATTAACTTACCAAATCCCAGAGTCCAACTTGCCCAGATTTGGCCCCAGCTGCCACCAAAGTTCTAACTTCTGATGGGTGGAGAGCCACAGAAAATATTGCACCTTTGGTAACTTTCTGAACAGTATCTTCATTAATGACCATGCCACTTAAACTGGCTCTATAGCTGAGGGAAAAAAGTTAAATTTTGGAGGTAAAACCAATGAGTAATCAAAATAACTAAAAGATGACTCAAAAAAGAAAAGAGGCACAGTTAGTGAATAGTCAACCTCCTAGTAATCAAGGAAATCAAATTAAAGAATGGAATATTATTTTTCACTTATAAAAGGTAGCAGGGTGCACTCATTAACAATGCTAGTGGCAGAGTAAATTCATGAGATTTTCAGAAGAAAAAAAGATTTTAGAAAACCATTCAGTAAATTAAAAACCACAAAAATGTCCATTAATACTTGACTCATTAATCTTACTTCTGGAATCTATTCTAAAGAATTAACCCATGATCACACACATACACTTAAACATATGTACACATATAATTAAATACGCAACTAACCACACAAAACTAAACTGAAGGGGAACCTGGGTGGCTCAGGTGTTAAGCGTCTCCCTTCAGATCAGGTCATGATGCTGGAGCCCCCACATCAAGCCCCACATCCGCCTCCCTGCTCAGCGGGAAGCCTGCTTCTCCCTCTCTCACTCCCCCTGCTTGTGTTCTCTCTCTAGCTGTGTTTCTCTGTGTCAAATAAGTAAAATCTTTTAAAAAAAAAGAGAAAAGGGGCGCCTGGGTGGCTCAGTTGGTTAAGCGACAGCCTTCGGCTCAGGTCATGATCCCGGAGACCCGGGATCGAGTCCCACATCGGGCTTCCTGCTCCGCGGGAGGCCTGCTTCTCTCTCTCTCTCACTCCCCCTGCTTGTGATCCCTCTCTAGCTGTGTTTCTCTCTGTCAAATAAATAAAATCTAAAAAAAAAAAAAAAAAAAAAAAAAAAAAAAAAAAAAAAAAAAAAAAAAAAAAAAAAAAAAAAAAGAGAAAGAAAGAAACTAAACTGAATTTCACATACCACCAGACAAGGTTAAATAAATGAAATCGTATGCAATTAACCAATAAATTTAAAGACTCTAATAACATAATATTTTGTAACTATAACATTAATGAAAAGCATAATGCAAATTTGTATATACACTAGAACATAATAAACTAAAAATGTACACAGATTCATTCATTTACTAAAGAATGAGTGAATATATATTATGTACCAGGCATCATTAGGATATCGAGACAAAATCCCTGCACTTACGAAACTCAGATCCTAGTGGTATTGCATATGGCAATACTCGGAAGGAAACATACAAAAACAACAGTTGCTAGAGTGGAAATATTACAGGTAATCATTCCACCTCATTTTCAAAACTTCCTGTAATGGTATGTAGTCTAGCGGTGCCTAGGTGGCCCTGTTATTAAGCGTCTGCCTTTGGCTCAGGTGATGATCCCAGGGTCCTGGGACGGAGCCCCGCATCGGGTTCCCTGCTCAAGGGGAAGCCTGCTTTTCCCTCTCCCACTCCCCCTGCTTGTGTTCCTGCTCTCCCTGTCTCTCTCTCTCTGTCAAATAAATAAATAAAATCTTAAAAACAAAACAAAACAAAAAAGACTGTAGAAAATAGAAAACATAGACAAGGGATTTTAACTCACCTTTTAATGTTAGCTAACTCCTTCTCAGTATTCTTACTACTTGTCTGAAACAATGAAAAAGGACAAGGAACTAATTAATATATGTACTGAAATTTCCTTAACAGGTAATGCTAAGAGCTGTAAGCCCTCCATGTGATACCTTGCTCACTTCTGCCCAAGTCTGTAGAAATCTTTTACATAGTTCACTGTCATCATCTCGATTTTCAGGAGTCATTTCTAAAGGCCCAGGAGGTAACAAAGGCTGTTATAAAAAATAAGAAAATAAAAAGTAAAATGCGAATTACAACAGGCTGATTGTTGCTCTGCCCTAGAATGTAAGTTTTTCCCTTCTCTACTTTCAGTACCAACATAAGTGACACATCATTAGCATTCAAAAACAGTTGTTCAGTGAATGATTGCCAGGTGTATCCTGTAAACTAATAATATATATTACCCCATTTAATCTTCATAAGAATCCAGTGAATGAGATACCACATTTTAAAGAGACAGTAATGAAACTTAGAGAAGTTACCTTGTCCAAAGCTACTGCCAAGAACAGGAGTTGCCGGGAATGGATTCAGATCAGTTCAATTCCATTACTCAGAGTGAAGTTACTATTCTATACTAGTGCTTTTTTTTATTATTACATTATTTTATTTTTTTTCAGTGCTCCAAGATTCATTGTTTATGCCCCACACCCAGTGGTCCATGCAATACGTGCCCTCAGTACCCACCACCAGGCTCACCCATCCCCCACCTCCCCTCCCTTCCAAGACCCTCAGTTTGTTTCTGAGTCCAAAGTCTCATATTTCATCTCCCTCCCTGATTTACCCCAGTCCACATTTCCTTTCCCTCTCCTACTGTACTCCTTATGCTCCACAAGCAAGTGAAACCATTATGATATTTGACTTTCTCTGCTTGTATGCCAGTGTTTTTAAATCAATCATAGGTTGTAACCCATGGATCGTGAAATCGTTGCAATATATTACAACCAGCACTGTTTTAATGAATAGTGAAAGAATAAAAAATACAAAAAGAACATCACGTGCGGTAAGTATTAAATATCATTTCACAAGTGTTGCTTCAGTTGTGTGGCATTAATGAGCTCAATGTAAATACATTACCATGGGTAGAGGCTTCAGAAAAATTGGAAAGCTACTTTTCCCAAGCACCTTAATTTGCAATTAGCTCCCAAAGCAAGCACCAGCCTAATTAGTGTTATCTTCTAAAGTATAATTAAGCACTTAGATATAAAGTATTAAAAATAGTGGGTGCACTTAAATAAAAAAATCATTAAAATATTATTTAGACAATAAACTTGGTAAATAAAACTCTTTCTATTCACTGACAATACAAAGTTATACTACAGCAAGGGGCTATCATCATTATCACATATTATGCATTATTAATAACATTAATACTACCATTTATTGCTTATTTACTAAGCCCTTAACACAGTATAAAGAACTTTATAGATACTATTTCACTTAACTCCTACAACTCCTCTTTGAAATTCTATACTACTGCCACTTTAAATAAGGGGAAACTGGGGGATGCCTGGGTGGCTCAGTTGGTTAAGTGGCTGCCTCCATCTCAGGCCACGATCCCAGGGTCCTGGGATCGAGTCCCACATCAGGCTCCTTGCTCAGCAGTGATCCTGCTTCTCTCTCTGCCTCCGCCTGCCACTCTGCCTGCTTGTTCTCTCTCTGTGACAGAAAACATCTTTTAAAAATAAATAAATAAATAAATAAACAAACAAACAAACACACAAACAGATAGATAGATAGATAGGTAGATAAAATAAGGGGAAACTGGGGCTCAGAAAGGTTAAGTAATTTACCTATAATTCCATAGCAGGTAAGCCTGCAAAAATACAGAATCCAAACCAGTCTCTGATTTTGCAATCTTACTCATTAAACAAGAAAAAGTCAAGTATATACCTAATGAAGTATACATTAAACAAATGTAATGACCTTTAAATCTAGTTTCAAACATTTCAAATTTTTCAGTATTTTATTGAGTAATATATTGTTTTGTACTTTCTTACATTTTCATCTACAATTACTGTCGGCTGGGCTGGGGGTGCTGGTAATGACACTCCTGAAGGATCTACTTTTAATAATCTCATTGACCTTCTACATCCAATCCCATTTTCTCTTTTCTTTGGCTTTTTCCTAAAGAAATGGGGAAAAAAACTCAAGTTATAGAACAGTGATCTGTATTTATTAATATTAAGGAGGTAAGTTCCAGGAACATATCTCATAGATAGACTCACTCATTACAAAGATGTATGTACATAACTACATTGATTCTAACTGAACATTTATGTTTCCATGGCTTAAAATAAAATCATAAACGTTCACCATGGGGAGGTGAGAGGTATTAAAATAAATCATGTCATAGATCTCTAAAAGAATAATATACAACCATAAGAAGAATGAAATAGATCTTTGCATGCTGATATGAAATGAACTCTAAGATACAAGCAGCAAAAACAAGGTCCAGTACATGTTGAATATGCTTCCACTTGTTTTTTTAAGAAAAAGATTATGTATACACACACATCTGTACATGCTAAGATTACCTACTAAAGAATATACGTGAAACTATTAACAATGGTTTCTTCTAGGAAGAAGGCCTGGAGAACTAAGGTCTAAAATGGAAAAGAGATTTAAATATTTCATTGGATTTCTTTCAATATAGTTTACTTTTAAAAATCATATAATACCCTACTTGTTTTACGCACTATTTTTTCATTTTAGAAAAGTAGTTCAGAACTTCCAATTTCCAGTTCCACAAATAAGGAACTTAAAATTCACCACTGTCTTTTCAAGTAAAAAGGTGAACAAATTGAAAAATCAGTAACTCTTCTAGGATCCTTAAGAGAGGCAAGGACACAGTGCAAACTGCTGGCCCCAATACTGGAGAGAAAGACAAATACAAGGAGTCATGGTTTACTGGAACAGAAAGTCAAGAACAAAAACCGCAATGGGAACCAATGCCAAGGTAGGAAAGCCTGAATTGTATTTGACCAGTTGCTGGAGGCTCAGCAACAACAAATTAAAAACTCCAGTGTGGTCCACACCAAAACATGCACCTGGGTGTTTATAATAGCTTTGTTCATAACTGTCAAAACTGGGAAATAGCTGGGATGTCCTCCACTAACTGAACAGATAAACTACAGTATATCCAAACAACGAAATATTATTCAGCACTAAAATGAAATGGCTCTCAAGCCATAAAAAGACATGGAGGAACCTTAAATGCCTATTACTAAGAGAAAGAAGTAAATCTGAAAAGGCCACATACTGTACGATCGCAAATACATGACCTTCTATTAAAGGCAAAACTATGGAGACAATAAAAAGGTAATTGCCACAGTTGAGGGCGGTAAGTTGATGAACAGAGAGAACACAGATGATTTTTAGAGTAGTAAAAATACTCTATATATTATAATGATGGGTATATGTCATTACATATTTGTACAAACCCATACAACACACAACACCAAGAGTCAACTCTAAGGCAAACTATGGACTTTGGATGATTATGATGTGTCAGTGTAGATTCATCCTGGTAATAAATGTACCACTCCATTGAGTGGTGCTGATAATGGTGAAGGTTATGCATGTTTGGGGGCAGAGGAATTTACAGGAAATCTCTGTACCAATTCTCTACAATCTCTTTTAGAGGATAGAAGCAGAGAGAATCTTACCTACACCTTTCTCTGAGATCAGCATTACCCTAATACCAAAACCAAAGACATTATAAAATAGAAAACTACAGACCAATAATTTCTCATGAGCAGATGCAAAACCCTCAACAAAATACTAGTACAATGAACCCAACAAAGTACAAAAAGTATTACAAGCCACAACCAAGTGGGATATATTCCAGGTCTGCAAGACTAGTTCAACACTCAAAAATCACTTAATGTAATACATCAATAGGCTAAAAAAGCAAAATCACATGATCCTGTTAACTAATGCAGAATATGCTTCTGATTAAATCCAATACCCATTCATGAGAAAAAAAAAATCTCTTGTAGCGCCTAGGTGGCTCAGTCATTGAGCATCTGCCTTTGGCTCGGGTCATCATCCTGGAATCCCAGGATAGAGTCCCACATCAGGCTCCCTGCTTGCCAGGAAGCCTATTTCTCTCTCTCACTCCCCCTGCTTCTGTTCCCTCTCTAGTGTGTTTCTCTCTGTCAAATAAGTAAATAAAATCTTTAAAAAAAAAAACCCTCAGTAGAGGGTTTCTCAACTTGACACAGAGCATCTAAAGAAAACTTAAAGCTAATGTCATACTTAAATGGTAAGAAACACGAAGCTTTCCCACTAAGATCAGGTACAGGCAAGGATGTCCTTGCTCACCATTCCTTTTCAACATTATGCTGGAAGTTCTAGCTAAAGCAATAAGAAAAGAAAAGAAATGGTACACACACAGATTTCGAAGAAAAAAAAAAAAAACTATATTTGTTCAAGAGTTTCCAGGTTGGGGACACCTAGTTGGCTTAGTCAGTTAAGCATCAGGCTCTTGGTTTTGGCTCAGGTCATAATCTTGGGATCATGAAATCAAGCCTCAAGTCGGTCTCTGCACTGGGCAGGCAGCCTACTTAAGATTCTCTCTCTCCCTCTCCCTTTTCCCCTCCCCCCACTCACATGTTCTCTCTCTCAATAAATAAATAAATTTTTTTAAATAAAAATAAGGGGCGCCTGGATGGCTCAGTCATGATCAGCAATGATCATGCTGAGTTTCCAGTTCAGTGAACACATGGTTATGCTGGGAGAGTGGTACACTCTGAGAGGGCCTGGAAGCTCTGTACCATTTCCCTATGCCTTGCCCTATACGTCTCTTCCTTTAGCTGTATAAAAAGTTTTATCCTTTCACAATAAACCAGTAATCTATTAAGTTAAAAGAAAAAGAAAGCTGCAGGGGCACCTGAGTGTCTCAGTCGGTTAAGCTTCTGTTTTTGACGCAGGTCATGATCCCGAGGTCCTGGGATAGAGCCCCATGTCAGGCTCCTTACTCAGTTGGGAGCCTGCTTCTCCCTCTCCCTCTGCCTGCTGCTCCCCCTGCTTGTGCTCTCTCTCTCTTTCACTCTCCCTCGCTGTGTTATATAAATACACAAAATCTTAAAAAAAAAAAAAAACTGTATGTGCTCATGGATGACATGATAATCTGTGTAGAAAATTCTAAAGAAAGAACAAAAGAATTCCTAGAACTAATAAGCAATTATACCAAGGTTGTAGGACATAAGGTTAATATATAAAAGTGAATCGCTTTCCTATATGCCACCAATAAACAAGTGAAATTTGCTTAAGTTAAAAAATATAATATCATTTATATTAGCACCCATACAATAACATACTTATTAGGTTCAAGTCTTACAAAATATTCCCAAGATCTATATGAAGTACACCACAAAACTGTGATGAACAAAATCAAAGAACTAAGTAAATGGAGAGATATCCCATTTTTACAGATAGTCAAGATGTCAGTTCTTTCCACCTTGATCTATATATTCAATGTACTCTCAATCAAAACCTTTAAGAAAAAAAAAAAAAAAAAAAAAAAAAAAAAAAAAAAAAAAAAAAAAAAAAAAAAAAAAGACACTATAAAGAGAATGGGAAAACAAGCCAGACTGGGAAGAAGTATTTGCACAAGACGCATCTGATAAAGGAATACAAAGAACTCTTAAAACTCAACAATAAAAAAAACAAACAATAGGCCAAGGACCTTAATAGGTAATTCACAAAAGTAATATACAGACATAATAAGCATACGAAAAGATGCTCTACCTCACGTTATCAGAGAAACAGAAATTAAAAGAACAATGAGATACCAATGTACACTTATTAGAATGGCCACAATCCAGAACACTGACAACACCAAATGCTCATGAAGATGTGAAACAACAGGTTTAAGATCACAGTTTCTGATCTATTATTTCACTATGGTAACCACTTTTTCAAATTATAAATAACTCAACAATACATTGTGGTATAGGCATCGTAAGCCAAATCTTTTACCTTTTGGATTCAGGAGGCTGTCTCTTTTTTATCATTTCACGGAGCCTTGCAGCTGACTGCAAAATATAAAAAACATACATGTAAAAATACTACCTTATAAAATATTAAGTACGCTGCTTTAGCATCACTAAACTAAGATCTATATAGGAAATAAAGATCCTGAGGATATGATACCTGCTCTTGTTAACAGACACAAGAGAAATAAACCATCAATAATAAAAGCAAATAAATAGTACCATCTAAAGGACTGGGGCACCTAGGAGGCTCAGTTGGTTAAGCATTAGACTTAATCTAGGCTCAGGTCTTGACCTCAGGGTCAAGAGTTCAAGTCCCACATTGTATTTACATTCTGACAAGGTATGAGAAAGTACTGACATTCTGATACCTTGGAGCAGGTTGCTAATGAGTTTTTATGATTGAACATTAAACATTTAATCAAATATACTATTATAAATTAAGAGGTTTAACTTCTACTATAGGCAATTTCTACTTTGATATTTTCCAGAAAAGTTATATTATACTTCTATAAACCAAATCATAATTTCTGTTACCTAAAACCAATATCAGAGATACTTTGTCTAAATTTCTGATGAATTTTCAACTTTTAGTGACTTAATAAATTAGTCCCTTATATTAAGTCACCCACTCTTCCTCCCTCAAGATGCAAATACATGTTGGATATTTGAGAATGTGTAATCAAAGAAATAAAATAATTATTTAATAAAAACAAGGGCTCGTTACCTTTGGAAGGAAAATATTACACACCCTCCCAAAGGGCTATCTCACACAGGGCAATCACACACACAGAAGTTTTATCCACAGTGTGAAAACACAAGGTAAATTTTAGTTATAATGATTATAAAACATTCGCATACATCTGGCCATTTATCCTTTTTTTTAAGATTCTGAATTTATTACCATTTCTGAAAGATATTATTTATTTATTTGACAGAGAGAATACAAGCAGGGGCAGTGGCAAGCAGAGGGAGAAGCAGGCTCTCTGCTGAGCAGGGTGCCTGACGTGGAACTCTATCCCAGGACCCTGGGATCAAGACCCAGGCCAGGGCGCCCTGGGTGGTTTAGTGAATTAAAGCCTCTGCCTTCAGCTCAGGCTCAGTCCTGGGAGGCCCGAATAGGGCTCTCTGCTCAGCGGGGAGCCTGCTTCCTCCTCTCTCTCTGCCTGCCTCTCTGCCTACTTGTGTGTCTCTCTCTGTGAAATAAATAAATAAAATCTTCAAAAAAAAAAGAGACCCAGGCCAAAAGCAGACACTTAACCAACCAATGGAGTCACCCAGGTACGCCTGGCCATTTATTCTTAAAGCTCACTATACAAAGTATATTTCCATCTATTCTTTAAGATTTAAAAAAAGACAGGCACGTGGGTGGATCAGTGAGTTAAGCATCTGCCTCCAGTTCAGGTCATGATCCCAGGGTCCCTGTGTCTGGTTCCCTGCTCAGCAGGAAGTCTGCTTGTCCCTCTCTTTGCCCCTTCCCCCACCCCCACTCATGCTCTCTCTCCCTCTCTCTCAAATAAAAAAATAAACAAACAAACAAATAAAGAAAGAAATCTGGGGCGGGAGAGGAGAGCTTGTCCTCTCACTCCTCTACCACACATACCTCAACCCATTCCTCCTACTTCTCCTTTATCCTTTAGAGGTAAAGCAACCACATGGAACACAGCCTGTTCCTCTGAATCCAAGACAACCATTCATTAAGACACCATTATCTTGGGGCGCCTGGGTGGCTCAGTGGGTTAATGCCTCTGCCTTCAGCTCAGGTCATGATCTCAGTGGCCTGGGATCGAGGCCCATATGGGTGAGCAGAGAGCCCGCTTCCTCCTCCTCTCTCTCTGCCCCTCTGCCTACTTGTGATCTCTCACTCTCTGTCAAATAAATAAATAAAATCTTAAAAAAAAAAAAAAAAAAGACACAATTATCTTGGGCGCGTCTGGATGGCTCAGCTGGTTAAGCCACTGCCTTCGGCTCAGGTCATGCTCCCAGACTCCCAGGATGGAGACCCACATCGGGCTCCCAGCTCCGTGGGGAGTCTGCTTCCTCCTCTGACCTTCTCCTCTCTCATGCTCTCTGTCACTCTCTCTCTCTCAATAAATAAAAACTTAAAAAAAAAAAAAAAGACACCATTATCTTATACACCAACAAAAGGGAGGAAAGCTGCCAGTTACAGTTTCAAGATGTCAATTTCAAATAAATAAATAAATAAATAAAACATTAAAATGAAAAAAATGTCTTAGAATCAATAAAATATGGTAACCTTTTCCTATTACATGAAAACTCAGTCCTAATTTTACCCTTCCTTATCTGATATATGAAACCCGATACTATGAATATTTTATTGACCTACAACCAAGAGGAATAGCATCTTGCTCTTAATTAGAAATTCCATACAAACCTCAGACAACTGAAGAGAAGCAAAAAATTTTGCATTTTCTGATATGTTCTTCAGTCTCTTCCTTTCATACGGTGACAATCCTGAAAATTCATCCTATAAAATTACACCAAAAAAATTGTTACTTTGCATGATCCACAGGAAAGCACCTCACAAAACTAGGTGTTAAATTCTCAAATGTATACTTTCCTTCAAACTGTACCTGCTTTACTCATTACATGCTATCTTACCAAATGGCACACAACCTTTGCTGCACTGGATATTGAATATAAGGTTTGAATTTGGGATAATCACAAGGTATCTACATGGCTTCCCAATTAAATAACAAGTGACATATCAGAGGTCAAGTAGTATAACCTAGTAGCAAATTATTTCCGGGTCACCTGGGTGGCTCAGTTGGTTAAGCGACTGCCTTCAGCTCAGGTCATGATCCTGGAGTCTGGGGATTGAGTCCCACATTGGGTCTCTGCTGGGCAGGGGTCTGCTTCTCCTTCTGACCTCTCCTCTCTCATGCTGTCTCCCTCTTATTCTCTCTCTCAAATAAATTTTTAAAAAAAGAAACTTTAAAAAAAAATTTCCTACTGGTCATGAATTGCACCATTACTCACAGTTACCTTTTCTTAAACAAAAAGAGAAAGAAATCAGTAACATTAAATTTTAAATTCACTCAAAGATTTAAGAAAATGTAGATAAAACAACAACAACAACAACAAAAGAAATAAAGGCATAGGCAGAAAAGACCAAAAAAAACAGACAATGAAGCTTGGAGGGCCAATATCCAACTAATAGTTATAGAGGTAAAAAGTGGAGCAGAGAAAATGGAGGAGAAAGTCATGAGAGAAATAATACAAGAAAGTTTCTCAAAACTAAAGACCTGCATTTCCAGATTAAAAGAACCCGATGAGTATGCAGAACAAACGAAAAAAAAAAAAACAAAGTTTACACACAGCACAAAATTTCTTAACACCCAAGATAAGAGAGGTAAAAAAAAAAAAAAGTCTGCAGATAAGGAAAAAAGATCACAAAGAAGCAAGAATTAGAATGACACTTCTCAACACTGAGGGGAGCTAGAAGGCAATGGAAGAGTATATTTAAAATTTTAAGGAAAAATTATTTTCAACTTACAATTCTAAATCCAATTAAGCTATCAATCAAATGTACAGCGTAAAGAATTCTTCAGACATGTAACCTACCTCTCCTACACTTTTTCTCTGGAAGCTATAAGCTGCACTTCACCAAAATAAGAGAATAAACTAAAAAAAAAAAAAAAAAAAAAAAAAAAAAAAAAAAAAAAAAAAAAAAAGAGCCAAGACAGTATCCAGGGTACAGAAGTTCCAGCACAGGAATGATAAAAGAAATTCAAAAGAAAAATGGTAAAAAGGAAGGGTTAAACAGTCTAGAATGAAACAGAACAATGGAGGTGCTTGGGAAATGTTTCATGGAAAAAAAAACATACAGATATATGAAGCCATAAAAATTCTGTTACAACTCTGCTAGAGCTTGGGCTATACCTAGTTACGGATGTGAGAAGATAAAGGGGTGGGTGGGCACATGTGTATAAGGTATAGCATGAATGAAATAGTCTTCATCTTCCATATTAAATCAACAAATAATATGGAAGGGATAAAAGCTAAAAAGGTTGAAAGTACAATTTGTCCTACTGGGCAGCAACAATCACAAACAGAAGTTATGTGGCAAAAAACTGCTGGGTATTTGATTTGTTTCTGAGTATATATGTGTGCACATATGGAACTACTTTTCTGTGTGAATATATATTACATATACATGTGTAGAATTATATGACTTAAATATGGATGTATATGTATTACTTTGACCAAAATAAAAGATCTTCCTCACAAACACAAAATAATAGTGGCAGCAAAGGTAAAAGTTTATTATGTCATTGCCTTTACAACTGCTTTTCAAAGAAAAACATCACCATTATCATCAAGGACTTCATAAGATTCTATTTCAAAATCAAAGAAACAAATTTAAATGATTCTACTTACCACAGAAATAATTAAGAAAATTAAGAAAAATAATCAGTATCTTTAAGCGGTATGTGTAATTCAAACTATTCTTACCCATCATCCACCTCTCAAAAACTTGCAACATGTAAAAGGAAGACCAAGCAAATAACATCAGAAAAAGTGGCCTCTCAAAGTAAACACAGGTAGGAAATAAACATTTTTTTTTTAAGATTTTATTTATTTATTTATTTGACAGAGAGAAACACAGCGAGAGAGGGAACACAAGCAGGAGGAATGAGAAGGGGAGAAGCAGGCTTCCCGGTGAGCAGGGAGCCCAATGTGGGACTCCATCCCGGGTCTCCGGGATCATGACCTGAGCCGAAGGCAGTCACTTAACCAACTGAGCCACTCAGGCGCCCCTAAACATTTTTTTTAACTTCCCTATCTTCAGAAACACTTAAGAAATACTGTATCCATAAAACAAGGGGTAATATATTTTTTAAAAGTAACCTGAATTTAAAAACATGCTTGATGCCAAAAATTCACAAAATGTATCCATTTATATAACACTCTCAACATGACAAAACTATAGAGACAGAAAACAAATTAGCAGTTGCCAGGGGCTAAGGAAAGTAATAGGAGGTCTACAGGCCTAACCACAAAGAAATATCCCAGGGTGCCTGGAGGACTCAGCCCGTACAGCATGCAACCCTTGATCTCAAGGTGGTGAGTTCAAGCCCCACATCGGACCCTACTTAAATTTAAAAAAGGAAAGAGCCCAAAGGAAATTTTTGTGGAATTTTTCTGGAATTTTTCTGGGGATGGAATATTTCTGTATCTTTGATTGTGGTGGTAGTTAGACAAGAAACATGTGATAAAATGACACAAAATTCTACACATGCCTTGTATGATGTGAATTTCCCCATTTTTTTAAAATAGTTGTGGGTTTTTTTTAAGATTTTATTTATTGAGGGACGCCTGGGTGGCTCAGTTGGTTAAGCCACTGCCTTCGGCTCAGGTCATGATCCTGGAGACCCGGGATCGAGTCCCACATCGGGCTGCCTGCTCGGCGGGAAGCCTGCTTCTCCCTCTCTCACTCCCCCTGCTTGTGTTCCCTCTCTGGCTGTGTTTCTCTCTGTCAAATAAATAAAATCTTT
>PITA01030564.1:0-16313 GCA_004023965.1 Spilogale gracilis | reverse complement strand
TACGCTCAGCGGCCATCACTCTCTCCTGCCAAAGACAAATGAAACCCACCCCTCAGTCCCCCAAAATGCTCTCCCACCACTCTGACAGCCCTAGACAACCTGTTCATTAGAACCATCATCATCTTAAAAATGAAACAAAACAGGGGCGCCTGGGTGGCTCAGTTGGTTAAGCGACTGCCTTCGGCCCAGGTCATGATCCCGGAGACCCGGGATCGAGTCCCACATCGGGCTCCCTGCTCGGTGGGAAGCCTGCTTCTCCCTCTCTCACTCCCCCTGCTTGTGTTCCCTCTCTGGCTGTGTTTCTGTCAAATAAATAAAAATAAAATAAAATAAATGAAATGAAATATTCTCAATGTACGTTGAGGGAGTGAAGAATCCATTTTTTAAAAATTTTTCAGCTGATAAAAGTAGTACCTTTCAAGAATTTGGAACATAAAAAAAGTTAACACACCCCAAATCTCATTACCAGGGAAAAAATGGGGGGAGGGAGATTTCATTATATTCTTTTTTCAATGCATGTCATACAACTTTTCTTAATTTTTCTAATTAAACAAAATTAGGATATGACATATTATATTCTGCTTTTTTCACTTATGAGCATTTTTTCCTTGCCATGAAATACACTCAAACAATTTTTTTAGAAGATTTTATTTATTTATTTGAGAAAGAGAATGAGAGAGAGAGAGAGCACGAGAGGGGAAAGGTCAGAGGGAGAAGCAGGCTTCCCGCCGAGCAGGGAGCCTGATGTGGGACTCGATCCCGGGACTCCAGGATCACGACCTGAGCTGAGGGCAGTTGCTCGAGCAACTGAGCCCCCCAGGCGCCCCACACTCAAACAGAGTACTCAATTATATGAACAAAAGTACTATGGCTCAGTCAGCCTTTGTTGAACATTCTCATTGTTGGCAATTTTCTATCATAAATAACCTGTTAGTGAACACCCTCATACATAAATCTTGATATGCACCTCCAATTATTTTTTTAGGATAAACTCCTAGAAGACGAACTGTGGAGTCAAGGAGTATAAATATTTTAAGGCTCTTGGGGTGCCTGGGAGGCACAGTTGGTTGAGCATCTGACTCTTGGTTTTGGTTCTGGTCATGATCTCGCAATCGTAGGATCAAGCCCCGTGTCAGGCTCTGTGCTCAGCGCAGAGTCTGCTTGAGATTCTCTCTGCCTCTCCCTCCGCCCCTCCTGCTGTGCTCTCGAAAACAAATAAACAAAATCTTTTAAAAAAATGTTTTAAACAAATATTTGGGCTTTTGCCACACGTATGACTACAAATAACCCTTCTACCAGCAGTCCATAAAAGTGTCTATTTTCTTATACCTTTTTACCACAAAGATTGCTGGTATTATTTTAGCCTTTGCTACTTGGGATAAGTTAAAAAAAAAAAATGGCTAGTTTTTGTTTTGATCAAGGGTTCTTTCGGAATCCTTGCTGTCCCACAAGGTTGTCGTTCCCTCCTCGTCCACACCCGTCCAGGGCAAGCGCACCGAGTGTGAGGAAAATGCACACACTTGCTGTGTACGGCACGCAGGGGCCGTCTGCACAGGACAGGAGCCACACATCAGGGGGATTCTGCTACTTTAAAGAGAAAGAAAACTTGATGCTTTGGGGGATAACTGGGGTGTGCAAATACAGAGATGTGGGTAATGTGGCAATTCTCAGAGCTCAGATTACGTCAGGAGGCAAGTTTAATGCCAATGCAGAAACACTTGGGGGACACAGAGAGGAACAAATGGTCCTTCTCCCCCTGTGTGTGTTAATCACATTAGGCTAAAAAGGAGAAATAAATCAAATAGCTTCAATAAGGAATCACTTCAGCATGTATTTCCAAATTATCCCCCAAGTAGCACCGTCCTACAGACTGTTGTGAGTCAGCACAAGGATCCCCTTCACGTATAAACCACCGCCCCCACCCCAACCTCATATCCTGGAGAGGGAAAACACAGGCTGAGGGATGCTGGGAGCCCTTAAAGAAATGTGCTAACAGCAGGCCCCTACCCCCAGCCTGGTCAATCTCTCATCTATAATCCAACATGAGAGACAACAGGCAAACAGCAAGAGGTCATCTTCAAAGAACCGGTTGCTACGGGAAGCAAGTGTAGAGGCAGCAAGCATGTCCCCATCAAAGTCCAGCAGCTGCAGAAGAACCACAAAGGTACAGCTCCCCTCCGAGCGGAGCAAGAATCGGGGGGAGGGGGGCCTCTGGGAGAAGGGGGACAGGAGGAGGAAGGGAAGAGAAAAACATCAGGCCGGCGGCAGCTGCCCAGTACAACAAAAAATCTGGTAGTTTTCTGCTGCTCACCAAGAGGAAAAAGCAGGGGGGTAGGAGGAATACAGAAAATAGCATTTCCTGAACTTGCCTTTCCAAGCACTAGTCAAATCTTTTGGCGTACCTGAGACGGCCAGAGAAAGCCCACAGCTATGGAAAGAGAGACCCAACCATTAGTAATAAAATGGCAAGGACAAGCGGGAAGCTATCATCTCAGTACAAATACGATCCCTCCTGGTAGAAAACTCTCCAAATATTTAGTCTGAAATGCCTCTTTCCCAATGGGGCAACACCAACTATACGGAATAGGGAGCCTATCATTTGTGCATGGACCCTACACGGGAGACTCTGAGGGCGCCCCTTAATTTGGGTAGATGTTGCCCTCATTCTTCCGGGTGAAAGACACCAGAGCTAATAGACTTCACGGCTTCCAAGGGACATCTCCAACAGTCCCTTTCGTGTTTGCGATCTCCAACCCCACGGGCAGCACTGGCCTGACAGCGGACTCCGGGGAAAGAGACGCTAGAGAATTAAGTCCCATTCCCTTACTCTCAGGAAACACCCGGGGACATGAAGAGACTTGCCCAGGGTCACCTCTAGAGCCCCATCTCCCATCTCCCAGCCGGAGGTTCCTTCCTCTGATGGGCGACAATCCTAACTGTCCAGGGGCAGGAAGGAGAGGGGCTAAAAGCTGGTCTTCAGTCCTCACTTAGGTTCTGGCTGATACCAAGAGGCTTGGCACGCTCCATGACACGGGGTCTCTCTTCTCTTCCAAAGAAGAGCCGTCCGTCTGTCGCTGTCTGTGTGTCTGTGCAGGGCAGTCAGGCCCCCAGGCAGGTGAACACCCTGTGTTTCCTCCCCGGCTCGCTCGTTCTGTTATCACATAGCTGTGGTGAGAAAGTGCTCAGGCCCTCAAAGAAGGTACGGTTGGCTCAAAATGATTTCCTGAAACCGGTGACAGGTTCTGCGGGGCCTGGTACACACAGACGGCTTGGGCACGAAGCTCTATCACAGAACCGCATCTCACGGGAAAGGCTGGGGCGAAAACGGCACGGGTGGTTTCTCGCCACTAAACACTCACACGGGTCACAAACTTGCACAATCTGTTTTTTTCAGTGGATCTGTCTTCACCATGTTTTGCAGCTATAAAATGCGCCGAGTGAAAACCAAAAATCAAACAAGATTTAAATGGCGCGTTCGATACGCCAAGACTTTCTCCGCATGTGTCCACAGCCGAGGGGAAAAGAGTAAACACAAAACGAAAAAAATGAAAATTAGAAACTCTCCTAAATTCAAATCAATAAAACATAAATTTGCACTCCTCTGGACATGTGACTACCACGCAGCTAAGAGACAAGAGGGTCCCCGAAGCCACGAGTGGGCCTCCTCATCCCACCACCACCACCAGTCAAACTAAGCTTTCTTGCAGCGACGAGATTTCTGAGAACACTACTTCTGCTTGTTCTGTTAGTGTCAGAGATGCGAGGAGAGATGTAGGCACTTGTGTACTGAAGACAGACTTCCTAAGGCCCTTCTACTCCTGTCACTAAAACACGTGAAAGAACTGAAGACAAAAAAAAGAGGGAAAAAAATTCACGAGGGTGATTCAAATGCCCAGAAAGGAACAACTGTCCATAAAATGAACAACCTCCGTGAAATAAGTTTCTGTTACAGATTATCATTTATAAATTCGTTTTGGCTGAAACCATTAGAAGCTTCTGGCGGCAACGGTAAACTACGGAGGAGAGTGAAGTCGCTGCTGGACAGAGATTAAGTTGAAGAGACCCAATCCAACCCCCTTCCCACCGAATCAGACTCGCTCCTGCCCTCTGAGGTTCCGAAGGCCGGCCGAAGGCCAAGAGGAAGGCCTCCATGGCCCCAGGTCAGGCACCAGCAGCCTCGGAAGGGGAGGGCAAGGGCCTCTGAATGACCAGATTAAGTCTGAATGGAAGAAGAACCTATGATTAAGTTTTCTGAATAGTTGGCTCTCTTAGGGGGAGCAAACCCCCAAAGAAAGAAAGAAAGAGAGAGAAAGAAAAGAAAAGAAAAGAAAAGAAAAGAGAAAGAAAGAAAAGCAGGCGGACAGAGACCTAGTGTGGCTGTTACCGGCCCTCCGAAATGGGAATCCTGCTCTTGGGTCTAAAGAGTGGAGTTTCACATACTTCCTAGGTCAAGCCTGCTTTCTGACCAATGTGCGGCATTCAGCTGATTTTCCAGGGAAAGGAGGAAAAAATAACACGGCCACACGTCTTCTTCAGATTCCTACTTAGACAGTTCGGGTTGACACGGAATATGTTTTAACTACCAGTCCCCCAGGACAAACTTAGAAGCTTCTCCGAGCCATTACACAGCAAAGCAACGGGTGTTTCCTTTAACTCACTTAGTCTCATCCTCAGCCTAAACCTCTTTACGGTATTATTCCAGCTTCGCTAGCCCAGAACCCTCGAGAGCGTGCTCTCTACCCCAAGCATATGTCGGGAAGGAAAAGAGCAAACGGCATTTTACCCAACCTGTGGCGTCCTGGTCGGAGTTGTTCTGGCTACACAAGATGTTGGCCTGCTGAGGTTTTGTTCTGCTTTTCTAAGTGGAGGGAAATATCAGCATAAATCTTTCCTCCCAGTGAAAGAGCAGAGGATAAAGTTAATTCATAACACAGACTACTCATATATCACGATACAACTCACTAAAAATCTTGTTGAACAAAATGTTCAGTGACCCTTCATGTTAAAAACTCAAGTTTGGGTGTAAAAGGCTAATGTTTTAAAAACCTTTGCGGGGGGGTTAGGGGGTGGAGGATGGTTGGGAGAGGCGAAAAAACTCTTCCAAAACCATAATGTTTAAGCTCGGCCCGTCTGGGCACGTAGGATGCGAGCCCCTTCTCTAGCATCTGGTTCTGCAACTCATATTTAATGTGTTTCCATTAAACCGCAGGGGACACGAGGATGAAAAGCACAGATCCTTCCCTCCAGAGAGGGCAAAAAGACTGTGGCTACACAGAGGACAGAAGGCGCAAACAGAATAAAATGCAGCCAGTAAGGAGGGTTAAGTGCCAAGAGTAAAGACCATCAAGGGAAGGCTCTGAGTGAGGGGCAAAGATGGGGGCCTGAGGGGCTCTGTGAGGACTTCAGGATATGGTCTTCCAAGATAAAAGATAAGACTGTGAGCTTTGGTTCCTTCCTCATTTCTACCTGGAACTGTCCAATTTTGAAATATGAGCTTCCTCCCAGCAACCCGTGCAAGTCTTCCCATCCAGACTGAGTTCCTTAAAGACATCCTTCACCGTCATATTCTAGCACAGGGTACGGCACCTAGGAGAGCTAAACAAACGAGCTGTGTTCACACTGAGCTGCGTGTCTCGTAGCACCCAGAACCGCAGGGAGCCTGCGTGAGCTAGGAAGTCATCAAAGGGGTTTTGCTTGCTTAACCTAGCTGACCCTCAGCTTCCACACCTGTTCATAGGAATAATAAGGATACCTATTTCCTAAGGTCGTTTTGATAACTGTATCAGATAATAAGTGCTAAATGCACACCAGCACCTGGAACATGCTAAGTCCTCCACAAAGCTAACCTCAAACAAAAGATAAAAGAGAAGGATGCCAGACTTCACCTCTAATCTAATAGATTTAAAATCTGGAAACTTGGGCGCCTGGGTGGCTCGGTCGTTAAGCGTCTGCCTTCAGCTCAGGTCATGATGCCAGGATCCTGGATCGAGCCCCACATCGGGCTCCCTGCCTGGCCGGAAGCCTGCTTCTCCCTCTCTCACTCCCCTTGCTTGTATTCCCTCTCTGGCTGTGTTTCTCTCTGTCAAATACATAAATAAAATCTTTAAAGAAAAAAAAGAAAAAATAATATATCCATTTGGGGGTGCTTGGGTGGCTTAGTTGGTTGAGCAACTGACCCTGGATCTTGGTTCAGCTCTTGACCTCCCAGTTGGGAGTTCAAGCATCATGTTGGGCTCCAGGCCGGGAGTGGAGCCTACTTTAAAAAAAGGAAAGAGAGAGAGAGAGAGAGAGGAAAAGGAAAAAGAAAAGGAAAAGGAAAAGGAAGGAAATAAAAGAAAAGAAAAGGGTATGTCCATATACATGACCATATATTCCTTACACCCTAGAGGGTTGACAATGGCTCCCACTGGAAAGCCCGAAGTGGATGCTCACTTCCTATACCTTCTAGATCAGTGGTTCTCAAAGCGTGGTTATGAGATCAGCAGCAGCCGGGGCAACTGAGAACTTGCTGGAAATGTAAATTCTCAGGCCGCGCCCCAGAGCCCCTGAATGAGACACCCCAGAGGCGGGGGTCAGACAATGCCGATGCACACACAAGTTCAAGAACAACTGCCGCAGATGATAGAAACTGGTTTTGTAATGGGGTCAGCACGCTTATGGACGGAAAGGACTTTCAGACCAGACACAAGCCCTCACGGGGTAAGTGTGCTGCGATGCCGCACAGGCCAGGCCCAGCCCAAGCTTGACCCATTCTGTCTGTCCCCGGCGCCCCAAGCCAGCTTCCGTGGGGGCTATGGGACACCTGCAGAGACAAATCTCAGACAAACGAGCCTGACACCACGAGTTTTCCTTTTTAGAACAAAAAAAAAAAAACCCCAAAAAACAAAAAAACAAAAACCATTTTATTGGAAGGGAAAAGTTTGTTGGCAGCAGTTTATCATCTTCATCCTCCAAGTTTATGGCCTCCAGTCTCAATTTTACATCAATAGCACTAGCCAGGGCATGAAAACTAACAGTTTAAGAGGTAAAGACTCATCTTCACAATCGAAAAAAAAAAGAAAAAGAACCTTAAACCTGTACGCAGGAGCAGCTCACATGAGTAAGAAGCCACGCTAAGTTACTGGTCCTGACTTTAGAACGGCCCTCACGGCCTTCTTTGATCCTCTTCCTTGGTCCAGGAGTGTTTATGACCCCCAGCGGCCTTCCTCCCCTCCAAGCGCAGGGCTTTGACCTCGAGTAGAAGACCCCCGAAATCTGCATTTCTGCTCTACTTTCAGAAGCTCTCGAGGGACTGCCTGCCTGTCTGTGAATGAGCTCCGGGAACACCACGGTAAAGGAAAGCGCAGACATCCAAGTCACCTTAAAAATTACTACCTCGGGGGGCGCCTGGGTGGCTCAGTCGGTTAAGCGGTCCTGCCCTGTGTCAAATCAATAAATAAATAAATAGATAGATAGATAGATAGATAGATAGATAGATAGCTCTTAAAGAAAAGAAAAGAAAAGAAAAGAAAAGAAAAGAAAAGAAAAGAAAAGAAAAGAAAAGAAAAGAAAAGAAAATTCCTATCTCCTAGAGCCAAGGGGAGAAGGAGTGGGAGAGGAACAAAACTAAACCAATCAGCCACCCACAACCAAGTAGCTCCTCTGGGCATCTTTCTGGGCCCAGGGAGTGGGGGCCACATTCCCAGGTGCTAGGCCCGCTGCTCTGCCAGGGCAGCCGGTGAGTGGACCTCAGGATCCCTGCAGAGGAGCCGAGGCATCCTGGCCCACCGCTGACATGCCCCCGGGCTAGGGGACAGCGAGTCACGAAGGCGGAGACCGCGCAGGTAGGGGAACATGCCAGCCACACAACCCGGGACCAACAGTTAGAGACAAGAGATGGACCTGGCCAGAAAGACCACTGGCGGGTCTCAGTCTGAGTCATGGCTTCGTCAGGTCAGGACTTGCAGCCGGATGGACAAGGAAAATGACACTGGAGTGCAGACAGGAGACCGTTCTCCCAGATCAGGGACCTGTGGCTCCAAGACTCTCAGTGTGAGTTCATTCAGGAGCAGCAGGGAGCGGGGACTGGCGATAAAGGCACCTCGGCGAATGAACGGTGCTTCGGATGAATGACTGACGCGCAGACATGTGAGCTGAAGAGAACAGAGTCCAGCTTCCGAAATCACGTCTGTGCCTTCCGTCTGCCCCGCCCCCATCCCATCATACCAAGGGATTCAGTGCACAGGAATGGTGAACAAAAGAAGTGTAAGCAGTGTTTTTTTAAAAAAAACTTTAAGATTTTCTTTATTTGAGAGAGTGCACTGCACACGTGAGCACGAGTTGGTGGGGTGCAGAGGGAGAGGGAGGGAAGCAGGCTCCCTGCTGAGTTGGAGGGGTTGATCCCACCGCAGGGCTTGATCCCAGCACCCTGAGATCACGACCTGGGCCACAATCAAGAGTCGGACATCTAACTAGCTGGGCCCATGGGCAAAAAAATCAAATGTCCCTTTCCCTCTAACCTCCTCGTGAGGTGGCTGGGAATCCCCGTGGGGTGGCCTCTTTGGAGACCCTAAGAGAATAGTCTGCTGCCGGCAGAAGTAACCCTATATTAACTTTAGGACAACGGATTCTATCGTAAGTCATAGTGGTGGAACTGGATTTTCTGTAGCCACCGAAGACTGGAATCCAACAAACCTTGGAGGAGATGGGAGGAAATGGCAGGCTGGCCTGCAGCCATACTGGGGCAAGCACAGCGCCAGCCTCCAACGGTATGAAGACAGCAGTCCCGGCCTCAAGAAAGTGGCGCTGGGTGAGGATACATCAAGGGAAGAACTCAGAATGAACAGAGATGAACCAAGGATGCAGACGGAGCACCCAAAACCCAAAGCAACGGAAAAGCAAGGCGAAGATCCAAGCAGAGCAATGGGAAACGGAAGTGACAGGCCTTTATTACCTGTGAGGCCGAAGAGGTGGGCACCCTCTGGGTGGCCAGAGCAGGTCATGTGACTAGGCTCTCACCATGGCTCCTCTAGGGACAAACGACAGGCACACGGGCGAGGGCTGCATGCTCATGTCCGAGGCTGGAGGAACTGAGAGATTCCCAAGTTCCATTCTAGAAGAGCCCGATTAGAACATAGGGATCGAGAATCCTTACAGCCATATCCAGAAAGTGGGCCAATATCTGGAACTTATAGAAGGCCTAAAACCAGGGGCCGAAGATGAGCACCACAAACATCTAATCACACACAGGAGTGAATCATAAGCCATATGAGGTATGGCTGGGGCACCTAGTGTGCCCGCTCCATTCCGAGAAGCCCTGCATCAGCCAGTCCAGGAAAGGGTGCAGAGATAAATACACTGAAAAGACAAACCAGACACCCAGCTGGAAACAGGGGAATCCACAGGAAGAAGAGTAGGGTAGGAGGACTTTTGTTCATGTATATACTTTTTCACTGGTCAGACTTTAATAGGTCTTCTTGCATTATAGGAGTATTTTTTTTTTTTAAAGAAAACAACATTTAAGGTCAACAGTAAGGGGTGAGTGATAGCTATCAATGAATGGCTTTTGATGCCAAGTCTCAATGCACCTCATCAGCTCTTTTTCCAAAGGGTATTTGAGAGTAAGTAAGAGGCAGACAGAAATGGCCACTCCAAAGCACTCTATATAGAAACAGGCTAAAATTTTATGGGGCCCTCTAGGCTGAGAAGCTATTAGACACCACGGCTCCCAAGCAGCTAGGTAGCAAAAAAAGCACTCCAGGGAAACTATTCAAGAGCCTCCAAGATCTTCCCATTTGTAAGTTTGAAAGTACTTTTGTTCTTCTTGGGGTTTCAGTTTCTGGGTCACCCAGCCTTTTGTTAATAACCAAAGGAACACATCCGCGGTAGAGCAGTACCCTCCTTATTTGTTCCCCCAAACATGAGTGACCTGGAGAGCATTAATACCTCTGTTTTCTTTTTCTTTTTTCTTTTTTGTTTTTTTAAAGATTTTATTTATTTGACAGAGAGAAACACAGCCAGAGAGGGAACACAAGCAGGGGGAGTGAGAGAGGGAGAAGCAGGCTTCCCGCCGAGCAGGCAGCCCGATGTGGGACTCGATCCCGGGTCTCCGGGATCATGACCTGAGCCGAAGGCAGTTGCCCAACAACTGAGCCTGAGCCACCCAGGTGCCCCACACCTCTGTTCTCTTAAGCAGAAAGCACTCGACTGTGTTTAACTGCTCCTCGCCATCACTCTGTCTCCACACAGCGACTTTAATGAGTATCCCAAATAGAAGAGGTACCGTTCATTGTTACACAATAAAATAACTACTACTGCTCTCTCCCCTAGTGCAGGCACCTGTGCGTGTGTGTGTGCGCGTGAGTGCGCGACCGTGCATGTGAGCGTGCACATGTGTGTGTTCGGGAGGGTGGGCAGTGTTGGCAGGTTACCCAGTATTAAGAAGGCAAACCCTATGTGCCCATAAGGCCAGAGTTCCTTTGGACATAATCAAGAATCTTCCTTCCTTGAGGCCTAATATCTATTCTCATCCTGTTCCAGTATCTCCTCGGAGGAAAGACAAAGCTCAACTGCCAGAAAATGTCCCAAGTAATAGTTGATAACACTCAAAGGCAGAGGAAGCCCTCTGGCTAATAATTTAAACATGGCAGGGGTGGCATTAACTGCTTCATAGTTATGATGCCCACCAGATGACCCAGACATTTGCTCAATGGGCCCACAGCTTATCAGGAACGCTGACTGCCTCATTCAGGCTCTGGAATGCTCTTTTTTAAAAAATCAGAATAATGCTTGAAACTCCTTTTACTTATCATACAGCTCGAAACGGAATGGATTTATTCAGTACAACTGCCCAGTTTTTTTATAAGTAGATTCCAATAATTTCTACAGAAATGAAGGGGAAGAAAGGGAAGATCAAGGTAGACTTAGGGTATAAGTGAGAATGCATTTATTTGGGGGGGGTTAGATAATGTTCTTTAAACTGTAAGTTGTGAGAATACAGCTTTGCTGTGTGAGGAAGTCTATGTTCTACACTGTCCGGTGATGTGCTTTGGAAGATTCAGCCGCCATTACAGTGGAACACATACAGAACACATGCCCCCCACACTTTATTCTAATAAACCCTGGCAATCTTTGTCTCCATTAAATTAAAAGTGTTGGCCTCTTTAAGGCCCAGGGAGGGACAAGGAGGAGGTTGGGGAAGCGGGGAGTGAAGGAACAGTATAACTCAGAGAGGATGCATTTTGAAGATTTACTGCAGGGAAAAAGAAGGCAGCAGCGCTCCTGATGAGTGGCCAGGCAGCTGGTGGCTTCCTTCCATGAGGGTTCCTTAAGGGGAACCAATCTTAGCCAGAAACACCCAAGACAAGGATCGAAGGACATACAGGGTCAGCCGTGCCCAGGCTTTAGGGGTTCCAGATGCAAAAGCCCCCCTTCTCTGTTCAGTCCTGCCTCTCAGCTGGAGCGACTGCAGGGCAGAGGAGCCTGGAGACAGAGCACCGGAGTGCTCACACAACCACCTGGTGTCCCCCAGTGGCTGCCGCGCTCACCCTGCCTGAGCTTCTGCGTGGGCCAACAGGGACCCGGGCCACATTCTGCCTTCATTCCAAAGGTAGCAGGAACCAGGAAGGGTAGGACACTCATGCGGATCACTGATCAAAGAGGCAACTGGCTACATTCTTATTCAACAGTGCTGTGTGTGTGTGTGTGTGTGTGTGTGTGTGTGTGTGTGTGTAATTCAAATCAGGAGGGCCCCCTGAGATGCAGGCTTCATGTTACAGGTGAGGAAACCAAGCCCAGGAGAGGAGCGGGGCCTCCTCCAGCGAAGATCAGCATCAGCTCTCCGGTCTCCCTCTGCCCCAGGCGGATGTCCCGGCCTCCGTGCGTTCAGCCTGGATTCCAAGCAGGCAGTGGTGAGCGAGGCGGAACAGGGCTCTGTGCCCAAGCAGGGCAAGGTTATCATCTGAGTCCCTCATCACAGTCCCGGCTATGGGCACCACACGCGACAACGGTCCCGTCCCCACTCTTTCTTCCAGTCCCACGCCTGGCCCCCGAGCTGCACTGTCCTTGCCCTAGTTTCCCCAGGCTGCCTGTGGTGATGTGCCACCAAGCTCGGTGTGTCCCCGTCACACCTCTGCTTTCTCTGACCACAGGAGCCTCACTTGTATTTTGCCATCTGACCAGAGCTTAGCCCTTCCTCAGCCACACGTTCCCGTCCCGTGGCTAGCTCCGCAGAACTGGGCAGGAAGAGCCCCCCGATTCCACAATGACAGTGTGTGGGGAGCTAGGTCCCCCCGTACGGCGTGGGCTCTGTGAGGGCAGGGATTTCTGACTTTCCCACTGCAGCACGCCTCGTGCCTAACAGAGCACAGATGGATTCATGGGGTTCCCTAACAAGACAGCGGCCCCCGCGATTGTTTTCCCCTTGTCAGTTCCATCGCCAGAACACTAATGCTGGCCTAAGAGGAGAATGTGGGCAGTAATGCCAGGGTCCCCCCGATGCAAGCTGCTCCTTCACTCAGTCTTCTTCAAGTTACACAAGAACTTACAAAGTAACACCTCCATCCACTGGGCCAATTCTGGCTTCCTTGAGGGGGCAAAGGGATAAGGGAAAAAGCAACCAGATCAGCCGCACCCGGCATGGGCCCCGTTTCCCTGGCTGGTCCACGACAAAGGCTCCTTCAAGGTAAGAACACTGGTCCCGGGGGTTTCTAAGCATTCAATGGCACAAGACCCTGCAGACAGCTCCGCCACTCGCTGACGAAAGAATGAAAGGAGCATTCCGGCAAAAAGAAAGAAAACGCCTTACATTCCAGAAGACACTACAACGTGGCACGTTACTTCTCTCCCCCCAGGAGGGTGGCGTCCCCAAATCACTGACCTCGCGGACGCGCTGAAGCAGTGGTAGAGGCGCGGAGCTGAGAGCCCAGGCTGCCTCGGCCTTTGGCTACGCCCCTGGCCCTCCCACCCTCGGCCTGGCCTGCTCTCTGGGTCCGCCACGGAGAAGCCCATGCCAAAGACCCAGCCATGCCCCGTGCCTTCGCCCACCAGCAGAACCCCAAAGCCACTTCCACAGGAGTGGGCATGAATCTGCACGAAGCAAGACGCACTCCTCCTTTTTGTGATCTGGCCGAAAGCTCTCGCGGTGGACGCCCAAGTGCTCCGAGACCAAAGAGCAAGAGAGAGCCAGCAATCCTCAGAGGAGCAGGTCCATTCCGGGCTCAGCGGTAGCGGCTGCCTCATTAACACCAGACCAGCGTCCCGCGGGACACTTCCGGAGGCACGTCCTGCTATGTGACGGGTGTGACCCGCAGGATAGCCTGCCCGGTGGTTAAGACAAGCGCCCCTGCCACTCTCCACCTGACAAAAGAGCAACCTGAGGTTTGGGGCCACTGAGGAGGCTGCCCCCGGATCCCCCAACTCCTCACGCGCACACACTGAGCAAGCCTACCCGCCTCCTCCTCCAGGAGCTTCTGCACGCGCTTCAGAACAGAGCTGGGGCTCTGAACAGACCTGCCCAGTCAGCCACTGGCTGCTGCCTGCTTCCACTGAAGGCTCCTGGCCAGGAAACCACTCTCCAGGACCTCCACACAGCACGGCTTAGACCGGCTAAGCTCTACGTGTTTCTAGATCTGCGTATGCCAACTCTACCTGCTTTAAGCATGTGACTAAACTAAATCTTAAGTTGAATGAATGAATGAATGAATGAATAAATAAATAAATAAAAACGGAGTTTTATCCTAGGAAAACTAAATTAAATACTTTGAAAAGAAACTCAATGAAGGCAAATGACTTTATTTTTTTTTTTTAAAGATTTTATCTATTTGACAGAGAGAAACACAGCCAGAGAGGGAACACAAGCAGGGGGAGTGAGAGAGGGAGAAGCAGGCTTCCCGCCGAGCAGGAAGCCCGATGTGGGGCTCGATCCCGCGTCTCCGGGACCATGACCTGAGCTGAAGGCAGTCACTTAACCACCTGAGCCACCCAGGCGCCCCGAAGGCAAATGACTTTAAAAATGGCTAAGCACTAAATGCAACTTTGAAGACTAGATTGGGGGGGTAAGCAAAATTCTAGAACTTACAGCTTTATAAAGTTTTTCATATCACTAAGAACTGCAAACATTTGTTTAAATATTTTATTTATTTATTTGCAGAGAGAAACACAGCTGGAGAGGGAACACAAGCAGGGGGAGTGAGAGAGGGAGAAGCAGGCTTCCCGCCGAGCAGGGAGCCTGATGTGGGACTCGATTCCGGGTCTCCGGGATCAGGACCTGAGCCGAAGGCAGAAAGAATGACTGAGCCAGCCAGGTGCCCAAGAATCGCAAATTTTAAGTGATACATCAAGGCTATGGCTACTCTAAGGAGTACAAAAGGACTCTAAGGAGCACAAAAGCTTGGGCTTGAATGTCCACTTACAGGCCGTAATTAAAACGTAATTTAAACTATCTTTCCTTTTTAATCATTCCCTGCTTCAACTTAACTGACCTTTTTCAATCACGCAAGCACCTGCAGGCCCCAACAGTATCCGGTAAGAAGGCTCCCACTGAAGTGTGAAAACATGGAAGGCGCACACACTCAGCTGCCATCCGCTAACTGATTTCAGTCCCTTGGCCAATAACATCTAGAACTTTCTGAGCTCTCCAACTAGGATGGGGCGTACAAGAATGTAACTGTCATAATAGGAAACATCCCTCCAGAGAAACTCCTCAGAAGCATAATCAACCTCAACTCAATAATTAACCCTAAAGAGTTTCTAGGGCAATTTTGAGCTTCCCTTACCTCATTCAACAGTGGACATCTGACAACGTTTGGACACATTTCCAGTTGCCATAAGTGGGAGGAAAATTTGTTCCTGGCATCTCGTGGGGAGGGGCCAGGGCTGCTGATTCACACCCCTCAACGCGCAGGACAGCCCCCCACGACCAACAATTATCCAGCTGCTGGTGTCAGTGCTAAGGCGGGGAAGCCACCTGGGAAACAGGAGTCCTAAGACCGACAGATGTTCCATCTTCAAAGAAGTCGGCCTTTGAACAAACAAAAGGAAGAGTGATTCTGTCCCTGTTGATTCAAACTCAAAGTCCACTGGCTTCCTGGTATTCTTAATAAAACTCCACTTCTTGGGGGGTGCCTGGGGGGCCCAGTGGGTTAAAGCCTCTGCCTTCGGCTCGGGTCATGATTCTCAGGGTCCTGGGATCGAGTCCCACATCGGGCTCTCTGCTCAGCAGGGAGCCTGCTTCCTCCTCTCTCTCTGCCTGCCTCTCTGCCTACTTGTGATCTCTCTCCTGTCAAATAAATAAATAAAATGTAAAAAAAAAAAAAAAAGTTCTATTTAAAAAAAATAACAACTCCACTTCTCTCAGCAAGAATTTTCAAAGACCACAATTTTTGCTTCCGTAGTGAAAAGCACAACAATCTTGGTCAGGTTTTTTAACTTTCACATTCCATGATACCTCCAATTACCTCAGGGATGGCTATAAAAATGAACTAAAAAAAAAAAAATCTGTCCAAAGCTTCATTTCTCGAGAACACCTGAAGGGATGGAAGAGTGACGCCGGTGGTGTGGAAGCAGGACTGTGGGAGAAGCTTCTCCTTTCCTTTTGCTTCTGGTTCAGCATTACACTGTATGCACCTACACAACTATTTTAAAAGTCAAATGCTCTATCAAGCACCTGGGTGGCTCAGTCAGTTAAGTGTCCAACTCTTGGTTTCAGCTCAAGGTCATGATCTCAGAATCCTAAGACTGAACCCCACATTGGGTTCTGCGCTCACTGGGGGAACTGGCTTGAGATGTTCAGCCTCTCCCTCTCCTCCTGCCCCTCCCCCTGCTCACATGCACTCTCTCTCTAAAACGAATAAAAACTTTTTTTTTCTTTAGTTAAATACTATAGAAGAATCTTGAATAGATCCTTGATTTTTTAAAATATTTTATTTATTTGACACAGAAAGAGAGAGAGCACAAGCAGGGGGAATGGCAGCCAGAGGCAGAGGGAGAGGAGAGGCAGGCTTCCCACTGAGCAGGGAGCCAGGCGTGGGGCTCAATCTCAGGATCCCGGGATCATGACCCGAGCCGAAGGCAGATGCTTAACCAATTGAGCCACCCAGGCGCTCCAGATCCTACATTTTTAAAAGCCAGCTATAAAACACATTTCTGAGACAAAATGTGAAATTTAAATGTGTCAAGTTCATAGAGGTGATGATAGTACAGTGGTCAGGAGCATGTCCTCAGTCTTAGATGGCATGCGGTACAGGGAGGGGCAGAATGTCACGATACTGGCAATTTTAAAATGGTCAGCCAAGAGGCACCTGGGTGTCATGATCCCAGGGTCCTGGGATCGAGCC
>PITA01030563.1:0-16332 GCA_004023965.1 Spilogale gracilis | reverse complement strand
GCCTGCGTATAGAATGACAGCCATGAGCGTGTTAACCCCTCCGCTAGCCACGCAAGGAAAGACGCACGCGCACGCCCCCCCCAGACACACCCTTACACACACACACACTCATATGCTTTCCAGGTTTAGAAACGTGGTCAACAGAGGTTAGAGAAGCCACCTAGCCACAGGGTGCGGAGGGCAGGCCCTGGAAGGGCTGTGGGCTTCTTGCTGCAGGGCTCCTCCAGGGCCGCCTTGGGGGCCCCTCCCTCGGTTCCTCTCTTCCTCCTGGGCCTTGTCAGCAGTGGGGAACTGGAACTGCCCTGCATGGCCACAGCTCCGCACAGCCTCCAGTGTGCACCACAAAAACCCAACAATGAAATGGGCTAACAACAATGGAGGGTGGCTCGGGTCTTCTGATGGAAGGGAGTCTGGCTGCGGCTCAGCCTCCAGGGGCCCCCTCAGCAGCCCCAAGTCACCAGGCCAAAGACTTGGCTAGTCACCTCTCCTTTGCACTTGTGGCCATCAGCAAAACGGGGGGGGGGGGGCGCAGCAAGTGCCTGGAGACGGTTCCTCCCAGTTTATGCGCTCTCTAGGGTTTCCTTTTCAAACAAGTCCAGCCTGGGGTAGGGTGGGGGCGGTTCTCGGACCCCAAGCAGATTTTATTTTATTTAATTTATTATTTATTTATTTTTTAAAGATCTTATTTATTTCTTAGAGAGCACAAGTAGTGAGAGAGGCAGGCAGAGGGAGAGAGTGAAACAGTCTCCCTGCTGTGCAGGGAGCCCAATGTGGGGCTCAATCCCAGGACCCTGAGATCATGATCTGAACCGAAGGCAGCCGCTCAGTGACTGAGCCACCCAGGCACCCCAAGACATTCTTTTTTTAAAAAAGAATTTATTAATCTATTAATTTATTATTTATTTATTTTAAAGATTATTTATTTGATAGCGAGAAACATAGCTAGAGAGGGAACACAAGCAGGGGGAGTGAGAGAGGGAGAAGCAGGCGTCCCGCCAAGCAGGGAGCCTGATATGGGGCTCGATCCCAGGTCTCCTGGATCATGACCTGAGCCAAAGGCAGTCGTCCAACCAAGTGAGCCACCCAGGTGTCCCAAGAATTTATTTATTTGAGAGAGAGACTGAGACAGAGATATCATGAGCAGGGCGTAAGGGTAGAGGGAGAAGCAGACTCCTCAGTGAGCAGGGGGTCCAATGTGGGGCTCGATTCAAGCACCCCGGGATCATGACCCGAGCTGAAGGCAGACGCTTAACTGCTTAACCAACTGAGCCACCCAGGCACCCCCCACTATCTCAGGTGGCTTAGGTGGCTCAGTCGGTTAAACGTCTGCCTTTAGCTCAGGTCATGATCCCAGGGTCCTGCGATCAAGCCCTGAGCTGGGCTCCCAGCTCAGTAAGGAGTCTCCTTCTCTCTCTACCTCCCCTTCATCCCCACTTGTGCAGCCGCGCTCTCTCCCACACTCTCACACATAAATAAAATCTTAAAAAAAAAAAAAAGACTTGCTCAACTCCCTCCCATCCTGGGCTCATTTTCACAACTGGCAGCAGAAGAATTTTGAGTGTGATAGTCTTGGACCCAGTGAGCTTTAGTTCCGCTCCCCAGCCTGCAATAGGAATCCCAGCTTGTCCTTCCTTGAAATTTTTACTTCTAGTCCCCTCCATTTGCAAGAAGACTTTCCTGAGGGTGCTTGAGCAATAGCAGAGTTTTATTTGCTGTTCATTCCAGCCGCTGCAGAAAGACAATGACCTATATACCCTCCATTGATCTGCGGCAAGAGGAAATTTCTGAATGATCCCCACCAGCTCGCCATGCTCCACTGGGTCTCAAACACTAAACATCAGATCCTAGCACTTGGGCTTTCAAACAAACCAATTTCTAAAAAATGAATGTGGGTTACCCCAACAAGTCTGACATTCCAGCAGATCAAAACTACTTCTTTAGAAAAATAAGTTTTGGAATGAGGTGGAAACAAGGCCTTTGAAATGCAGCTTGGCCTAAATAGCACCGCATTTCAGACTTTTCCTCCCCACTGCACATTCTTTATGGCGGAGAGGCCCGGGAGCCCGCAGGGTCCTGCCGGCCGAGCCCTCCTAGGCTCCAGGCTTCCCCTCCCCCACGGCCGAGGCCCTGAGCCTGGGGCCCGGCATCTGGGAGAACTTTGAAACTGTTCCCCATCCCCTTTGGCAGCCAAGCACCAAAACGCTCCAGTTAACACCAGCGCAATCATTGCTAACGTGAAACAGCTGCCCGAGGCCCGGCGGGCTCCACAGCGGCCCCACCCCCCACCCGCGCGGCTCAGCTGGGAGCCGCAGGAGACCCGGCAGCGGGGTGCAAGCAGTGGTTGATAGGCCCCAGCTGTTGCAGATAAGAAAGCAAACTACGGCTCAGTCTTTTACCTACTTTGGAAAAAGTGTCTGAACTGGGGGAGGGGGTGGGTCGGCGGGGTGCGGGGGCAAGACGGGAGAAGGGAAAAACATGAATTGACTTATGAACCTGATTTTGAAGTCTGGAAAGTGATGGTAGAAAAAAAAAAAAAACAAAAACCCCAAAGCATACCAAGGTTTTGTTCAGTTTGTGAATCAGCAGACAAATTGGTGCGGTATTTCTGACTTCTTCTGGAGGCCTAGGTTGAATTTGCTTTCTGGCCACTTAACAGTCGCCTGAAGCAGACACTAATCCTTTTGCATGAAGTGTGCGCTCACTCCCAGAGGAAGCTGTCCGCATAAACAAACATTACCCACGTATCCCAGATAGAAGTTTGACCTGTTTCATCTTCCTCCCTTTTCCTTCCTCTCCGGACAAGGACACACAACCAGGCTTCCCGAAGTCCAGGCCAAGCTCTGCTTCTCCAGCCTGAAAAAGGCGGGCCTCTTCTGCACGGGAGCACTGTGGGGGCCTGCAGGCCCGGGCGGCCAGACCTTCCTGCCTTCCCCACCCCTAGCCCACCGCTCCCTAGATATCCCAGCCAAAAAAATAAAAAAATCGGACCTTCAGCTGCCACCGCAGACACGTGACCCACGGGGTGACTCACAGGCGGGCCACGCCCCTTCAGGCCTTCAGCCAGCCAACGCAGGGACGCATCTTATTACCAAGGGGAACAGCTAATGCCCTTGACAGTCCAAATAATTACCTTCTTTTAGCTCAAGAACTTGCTATAAAATACATAGGGGCAGGCCCTTCTGAATCCTGGCTGTGCCAGCTCCCCAAATCCTAGCCCCTCAAACCGTCCGAGGCCCCAGATGATGACTGACAAGGTGACGGAAGGTGGAAACTTCCGATGTTTAAGAAAAACATTCATCTTACACATTTTTTTTTCCCAAAAATTTTATTGGGGGAAAACTACAAAACATTTACAGTACAATGTTTACAGTCACAATTTGTAGTGAACTGATTCCCCAAAATATATTACAACTCAAGTTGACTTATCTTGTTACATTCAAAAAACCTACTTGTCAAAGTAGTCCTGGGTACATTACATAGTGCTCCAACTGTACCTACGTACAAACTAAAGCTACTGCTCATTCATCCGCTGTCCAGGAAAGCTTTCCTGCCTTTCTAACACGCAAAAAAAAAAAAAAATAAAATAAAAAAATTAAAATAGTACAAGTTTTGGAATTTTGTAATGACAAGGCATATTCATGTACTGTTTTTAGCACTAAGAGGTGGCCTCTTCACTTTAGATCTATATAAAAAAGTGGTAATATCTTTTCCTTTTGTGCAGTTGAACCCATCCTACATTCAAATTCTCTCAAGCACTAATAGAAAAATACTTATTTGGTTGAGGAAGATTTAAGGCAAGTTCTGGCCCTTCCAAAGGCACTGTGAGACTAACCCTCCCCACCCCATTATTGCTACATGTCTTTATACGCAGAGTATGTCACAGTAGAGTTGGTGGAATAAACAGAAAACTTTTTCCTTGCTAATTAAAGTTGGAATGACAAAAAGCATGCCACATTTAAGCCTGATTGCAAAGTATGTGGTCAACTTTTTTTCTTTAAAGTTGGATGGGCTACAACCATTATACATTCTAAGAAAACTCATAAGATATTCCTCAAACTACTTCCACAGCATCAGGATAGATTTCTGTAAAGAAATCATGCAATCTTTCAAAATTTACGTAAACAAGGAAAGAAATTAATGAAATAAATATTACATACAATCTCTTAAATTAAGATTTTTTTTTACTCATTTACAATAAAATAACCAAGTGAAGTTACAAAAGGCATATATTACTGTGAAAAGAACATACACTCCACATTTTGCCGATTAATAGTGGCAATCATAATTTAACATAATAAAAGAATATATATCTATTGCTTTTCATCATACTTGATAAATACAGTATGAACAAAAATTTCAATGTATACTTTTCACAAGATAATAAATAAGTTAAATAGTTTTTTCATATTGAGTTGTGGTGCAGTGGTGCGAATCAACTCGAAACAGCTAAAAATTCAGCAGTTATTCCCCCCAACGATTAGGAATTAAGCTCTGCCCAAGGCTTCCAGAAAGAGCAGACAAAAGGATTCTAAAATTAAACATCCACTAAGTGGTGGCAAGGAAACCAGTAACCGGTAGGAAACTTTGGAATACACGTGTTTTTGTTTGTTTTTTCCCCAGACATAAAGAACTTTGTGTCAAACAAAAACCTATGGAGCGGAGGACTATAATCAAGGCATATTCCTGGTAGGATATTGGATTCCAGAAGCTTAGAGGTTTAGCAAGGTGGTGGCTGGCTGGTTTGTTTACACTGGTCTGAAGACAAACAACAATTAGGAACTTCTCTCGAGATAAGAGTTCCCACATCTGGACTGTAACTAATGCTTTTCAAGTGAAGATATGGAATGGTGGTTGGTAGCTGCTGGTGCTGGGTTGATTTTTTTCTTTTTTCCTAAAGTCCCGAACTCCTAGGAGACCTAAAAAAGTTTTAAGTGTTTGGTTTTTTGTTCTGTTCGCATCACAACTGCACTGTTGTGACTATTTTGTTCATCAATACAAAAGTTCGTTGGCTTTTTTTTTCTCAACAAGAAACTTCGTAATAATAATAAAATAATAATAATAAAAAAAGAAAAACCGAATGGGGAGGAAGGGAGGGGCCCCTCCCGACACACAAGTTCGAGTCCAAGTGCTCGGTGCGGCCCGCAGTCTGTTCGTGGGCTGTCACCCCCCAACTCCCGTGCCCCTCTCTGCGCCTAACAGGGCTTCAGATGGCGGGGCGCCCTCCCAACACCCCCAGAGCGGCCTTCCCTTCCTCCTCCTCGCTGGCGCCCTCTTGCCTCAGTCATCCGAGATGGACAGGCGGCTGAAGATGGGCAGGCGGCGGCCAGGGTCGAGGCTGGGGGACTCAGAGCCGCTGAGGCTGCCCGAGCTCAGGGAGCCGCTCAAGTAGCTGTCGCGGTCCGACAGCGAGTCTGGGGGGCTAGGGGGCGCGTCGAAGACCGGCGACTCGGACAGGCGGCGCGGCAGCTGGAAGCTGAACGGCGGCGAGGGCGGCGCGGCGGCACTGGCAGGGAGGGGCGCGCTGGGCGGCGCCGGGGGCTGCGCGGGGGGCACCAGGCCCTGCTGCTGCTGGCTGCGATAGTACGCGGCGGCTACTGCCGCGAAGTTGTGGGTCTGGATGGCGAGCGGCGTGATGAGGTTGCTCAGCTCCGGACCGAACGCAAAGGCGTTGTTGGCGCAGGCGGCCGACGAGCAGGCCGCGCATGGGGCGCCCGGCGCCAGCAGGTCCTCGGCGCCCCCGGTGCCATACAGCAGCGCCGCCGCCGCTGCCGCCGCCGCCGAGGCACAGCACGTCGGGGCGCCCGAGGGCGTAGAGGCCGCGGAGGCGGACGAGCAGGACGAAGCAGACGAGGAGGACGAGGCAGAGGAGCAAGAGGGCGGTGGTGGCGGCGTGCGCGACGTGGGGCTGTCGAGCAACAGCGGCGACTCGAGGCCCCCCGGGGGCTGGTGGTGACCCGACGGGAAGCCCGAGAAGCTGAGGCTGTGATGCAGCTTGGGCCGCGGCTCCCGGGGGAAACCCAGGTGCAGCGCGTCCCGCGCGCTAAAGGCGCGCAGGTCCCCGGAGGCGCCCCCCGACGGCGCAGGCCGCCGCTCGTCGGCGTTGTGTATGAAGTGGCAGCGCGGCCCGTAGGGGCAGAAGCCGATGGTGTGAAAGGTGCGGCACAGCTCCGTTTTGTACTTGGGGTGCCTGGTCAGGCTGCGCAGCTCGTGGAAGCCGTGCGCGAACTGGCACTTCTCGCCGTACTTGCACGTGCCGCTCTCCTCAAAGGGCCGGCACAGCTCAGTCTTGTAGCGCGTGGAGTTGATCTGGGAGCCGCCGCCGCCCCCCTTCTGCTGCTGCTGCTGTTGCTGCTGCAGGTGCAAGAGGTGCTGGCTGCGCTCGCCGTTCTCACTGAACGAGCGGTCCCGAAATTTGTTCTCCTTGTTGAGCAGGGCCGTGCCGCCGCCCCCTGACGGCTCTTTAAGGGTGCTGTAGGAGACAGGGCCGCCCGCCGCCCCGTTGCCACAGCTGCTGCCGTTAGCTGCGCCCGGGAACTTGGGCGAGCAGCTGCCAGAGCTAGGCGCGGGGTGGGCGAGTGCGTGCAGGTTGCTGGCCGAGTGCCGTCTGAGAAAGCCCGGCGTGAAGCCCGAGCTAGGGGCGGCGGCCACGGGCGTCCCCACCGCCTTCTTGTCCAGCATGTTCAGATTGAGGTTGGCCAGGGATTTCTCCGTCTGCCAAAAGGAGGGGGGCGAGGGCGGGATGAAATATGGAAAGGGAAGAGTTGGGGCGAGCTGGAGAGTACTTCAACCTTCTGATTCTTCTTCCTTTTTGCAGATTTCGATTCGGCCCCCACCCTCCACCCGTACACGCGGAAAAAATAATCAAGTTCGCGTTGGGAGGAGCCGACTCCCACCCCAGGCCGCGCTCGGTTTCGACATGTGATCCTCAGCCCGTGGGCCGCCAGCTTGGGCGGCCAAAAGCCCGTCCGGGAAGCCCCGGGCAGCGTGGCCGCGGTCGGCGCCGGAGAAACTAAACAGCCACGGCGGCTCCCTCCTGCCTTTCCTCCCTGCTCCTTCTCCCCGCCCACAAGGCACGAGAACACACTACAGCATACTCCAGAACTTTTCCCGACCCCGAAGTCAAGGTGGGGAGGGGAGCCCCAAAGGCGGAGGACAGAGGCAAAGTCTGAAAACTCGAGGGGCTTCCTGCCTGCCCGCCTTCCTCCCTCTTTGCTCCCTCGCGTACCTTGCACAGGAAGTCGATATCGTAGAAGGCAGACAGAAGTGTGGTCGACATGTTTCTGGATCCTGTAATGGTCGGAGTTGCAGGTAGGGGGGTCCGGAGGAGCCCGCGGGGCGGCACGGCCGGGTCCAAGCCACGACGAGTAACGGGTGACCGGCGGCGGGGGGGAACCGAAAGTTTGCCGGGGGACGAGACAAGAGAGAAAGGGAAGCAGCGTGGCCCGGTTTGAGGGTGCCCGGGAGCGCGGAGTGGGGGAAAAAAAGACAGAAGCAAAGGGCGCTCCTCCGCGCCCCGGGGTGCCCGGCCCACCCCCCCCGCGCGGAGCCGACGACAGCTCGCAGACTGCTGGAACTCAGCGGTCCGCGAGCGCGCGCCCTATATAGAGCCCGGGAGCGCGGCAGCGGCGGGGCGGGCGTGCCGGGGGAGGGGACAGAACGCTGATCCCGCCGGGGTCTCCAGGCAACGCCGCCCGCCGGCTCGCGGACGTCAGGCACCTTTGTGGCCTCCCATTGGCCGCCGCCAATTTTTTTTTCTCCGGGGGTGGGGGCGGAGGCCTCGGGGCGGGGCAGGCTGTCCGGGAGCCCGCGGCGGCGTAGGGAGTTCGTCCCTCCTGGGTGCTGCTGGGTGGCGGCGGGAAGATAAGGCTCCCCTTTTCTGGGGCTGCACTGTTGGAAATCCCCTGCACGTTGAACGTGGCCAGGGTTCTGCAGCCCTGGACGTGTCTCTCCCCGCCCGATCCTGCTAGGCTAAATTGCGGAGCTTTAATCTTCTACTCTCGGTTCCAGACTGGGCGCGGGAATTGCAAAATGCGAGAATATTGCAACCGTCCGCGCGGCCCTACTGGCTCGCAAAGAGTGCTCGGGCGGGGGGAGCGGAGCGAGGGCTCTGGGCCTGCGACGGGTGGGTGGCGGCTCCATTCCGACTGCACGTGGAGACGCGGTGGGGGTGGGGGCGGGAGTGGCCACGCGGGCGGCTGCAGCGGCAGTCTCGCCCGGAGGAGCCTGGGCCGGTTTCCCCGCCCCCTCCCCGCCCCGGCTGCAGTAAACACGGCTTCAGCGCCGGGGCCTGCCGGGCTTGAGTGTCTGAGGACAAGGCGCTGGCTTTGCTAATCACATCACAAGACCTTGAGCCAGGGCCAAAGGCGCGGAGTGGCGCGGAGCGTCCCGGGCGGGGGAGCGGGCTAGGAGGACGGGAGGAAAGGCCGGGAGAGCTGCGCGAGCATGGAGGCTACTGCCCGCCCGCCCCGCTCGACCGCCCGGCCTTCCCCAGCCCTCCCGGGGGATGGGGTGCAGCTGCCGGCCGGGACTCCCCGCCCGCCAACAGCCTCGGCGGGGTGCGCCCTCCAGGTCCGTTCCCTCCCCGGCCGTTGGGGGCGCCGCGCCCTGCCTTAGCTCGTGGTGGGCCGCAGGCTTGTGGCTGAGGTCGGCCAGCGGCTAGGCGGGGCTAGGCAGCTCAAGGTGGGCTCCCCCTCTTTCCCCCCTGTCGCCAGTCCCACACCCCCAAAAGCCTGTGCTGGGAAATGTCTTCGCCAGCGGGCGCCCTCTGGGTATGGGGCAGACACCCCCCCTAGCGCCCAGTTAAGCTAAAGCGGCTGGCACCCCGTTTCGGGCGGATCTGGAGTCTGGTCCAGGGCATTTATCACGCCGCGTTTAAACGCCTGCTGCCAAAAAGCGAGCGGGCGGGTGATCTCGCACACCTGGCAGCCTCGGTCGCAGCTGGGCCTAAACTGGAAGGCTCAGTTCCCTCCAGCGAAGGAAGCAGCCCACGCCTCTTTCCAAAATTGATCTTATTTCTTGCTGTTTTCCTCGTGGTCATTTCCACTTGTTAACCTGGAAGGTAAGGAGCCAGGCCTGTCACTCATGGAACTGACTCCTCAGAGCTCAGTTTGCACGCAGTTCCCCCTGCTGAAACTCCCCACACGTTGACCGGAGCTAGAGCCCGCAAAGGGCTGCAAGGGCTTCAGTATCAGAAACACGTGGCCGGAGTTCAGGCCCTGCCCCTTCCAAGCCCTGTGATCTGGGCAAATCACATAATCTCTTTGGTACTTGGTTTTCCTTGTAAAATTAAGATAATTCCCGCTTTACTCATCTCTCACCTTTGTGAAGACACAAATGAGTTATCTGTTAAGGTTTATAAAAGACGAACAAATATAACCCTTATTATTAAAACAAGTTGACAAAGCGTGAGAATGGAGACAGCCAGGTCTCTGGGCTGTGGCCAGATGGGTAGAGATCCAAAGAATCAGGCCTGCAGACCTGAGGGGCACCGAGTCTTTGGCTCTCTATAGCTTGGAGCCAAGGGCAGCGACCTCCGAAGAGGTGACTCCTGTCCTTCTAGGGATTGCAGCACCCAGCCCTACAGGGCCCCGAGGCCGGCTAATGCCCACCACAGCCCACAATACCCAAGAACCCCAACTGTTCTGTTTTGTTCTTTGTTGAAATGGCCCCAAACACAGGAGTTCGAGTAGCCCTGACAGCAGTATTCTCAGATTCCCCTGAACCCTGAAAATGCTTTAGGCAAGTGTGACAGTGCCATTTCTTAGCCACTACTATTGTAGGTCAGTAACAAGACTTCAGAGTCAAAACCAGGAGAAACATCTGTCCCTCCGGTCCTCCTAGGCTGGCCACTGCCAGCCAACATCAAAATCTGGGGTAATTCCCAATCGTCAGCCACCAGAACATCCACTTTGCAGACTGGCTAGAAGGATTCTGGAGATAGTATATAATAAATATGTTGTGCTTCATGGTTTGGTTCAGAGTTCCTGCTCGTAGAAAGTATTTTTATCATTATGCAATTGCTTTTATTTCATTTTAAATGGAGATAAAAGGAATGCTGGGCTTCTCCAGTGAGCTTGGCTTTGTCGGGGCTGGTTTCATAGTTACTGAACCGTGGTCATCAGTGCGTCCTGCCAACGATTCCCTGACTTCTCTCCCAGTCAGGTCTCAGAACAAATACAAATGTTATGTTACACTGGCCACTTTCCATCATGTGTGGGCTACACAGATGCCCAACCAGGTAATTAATTCAGGATCACAAAAATTACACATTTTGAGCTGAATAGTGCAAAACCACCCAGGGAATTTCCTGTTCTCTTTAGGACAAAACTCTGGACTCTTGAGTTCGCTTCATTCTCTGCTTTTCCTACGGGTCCTTTCTCTCTAATTCCCTTACGGCCGTGTTTTTAGTGTTAGGTGGTTTTCTTTTAAAGAGAAACAAATTTGAATACTAGTCTTTCTGCAGTAGGAAATATCAAACCCTCTCTCCTCTAAACTGCCCCCCCTTTTTTCTTTAAGATTTTATTTATTTATTTGACAGAGAGAAACACAGTAGAGAGGGAACACAAGCAGGGGGAGTGGGAGAGGGAGAAGCAGGCTTCCCGCCGAGCAGGGAGCCTGATGCGGGGCTCGATCCTCGGGCTCCAGGATCATAACCTGAGCCAAAGGCAGTCGCTTAACCAACTGAGCCACCAGGTGCCCCTAAACTGCCCCTTTAACATATTTCTAAGTGCTGTTCATCTGATAAGTATTTAAAAATATTTACAGATCCTAAAAACTGGATCAGCTTTATGTACTACTAAAATGGCTTTTTCTGATAACCAGGATGAAAAACAAATATGGATGAGCCTTATCCAATCCAAACTACAAACTGCAAGTCTGTGGCTAATGGTTATTCCGAAATTCTAAGTAGAAGATGGCAAGCCAACGAAAGACAGGACCAGCAGCAAAATGTATGCGACAGCGACACCTGCTGGGTATCAGAGAAAGGGCTGCACCGGTCTTCCAAAAGGCAGAAAACCTGTAAGGTGTGTACATTCAAACACTGAAGTGGATTAGTGTGTTTTCTGACATCTTAAATGAGAATCTTGTTATTACCACCGAGAAAACGACAGCAAACTGTGTAGGAATTGAATAAGTCATTTATTCTGGCTTTCCCTTCCTCTTTTAAAAAAGATTTTATTTATTTATTTGACAGAGAGATCACAGGTAGGCAGAGAGAGAGGAGGAAACAGGCTCCCTGCTGAGCAGAGAGCCGGATGTGGGGCTCAATCCCAGGACCCTGAGATCATGACCTGACTGAAGGCAGAGACTTAAATCCATTGAGCCACCCAGGTGCCCACCGGGCTTCCTTCTAACAGCCAAGGGTCTATGCTTTTGGTGGGAGGCAAAATCAAGTTTCCTAGCATTAGTTGAAACACTTTTGGTGGGTAAGAGCTTTTTTAATAATTCAGATGGCATGTGCAGGTCGTCGCAGTACTCGCATATGTAAATACTAAAAACAAAACTATTTCTATGCAGCTGATCTATAGTTCTCCCAGGATCCAACATTTGGAATCTCCTTCTGCCTTAGCTAAATTGAGCAAAATTTGGAATTCTGACCCAATGGGCTGTTTGCCAGCTGATTCAGCTGTTCTATCCAGTGGAAAAAAGGAGAGAAAAACTGTGAGTTACGAACCAGTTCTGTACAGCTCACAGAAAATGCTGGCTGGCTATGGCTGGACATTAGAGGTCCTGGAGGAAGACAAAGGGGAATTCATGTCTGCAGGGGGCCTGCACCTGGGAACAGAGTCAATATTCCATGTGGTAGCCTCACTTCCTACAGTAGCTGCAATAAACTGGGCTTCCCTGAATGGGGAAACGGAACAGTTCCTCTCTATGAAGGGACAGAAGAGTAGACTCCCGAAGGGAAGAAAGTATCTGAATTTATGTCCAACACGTTCCCTGAAGATGTGGTGGGGGAACAGTCCAGCCCCAGCCCTCCCCCAAAAGTCTTCTTTCTTCAACAAGCCGTTTCTGTTCTTGCAAGAGTGAACTGACTCGCTTCTGCAGGAGAGTGGGAAGCACCGCCAATGGGGGTGTCTTCCCTTTCCTTTTCTTCCAGAAGGGCCAGCAGCCTCAAGCAAGCCAAAGTCCTCTCCTCCTGAATGCGGAGTCTTGTGAATTCCACTGTCTTCAAAAATTCAGCAGCTGGTGGCAGCTCTCTGAAGAGCTGGGAGAGGAGGTGGCCCTGCTCTGTGGCTGTCCTGCGAAGATGACCGAAGCTTTCAGGGCTGAGGGAATGGCAGCGGGGCTCGGAGAGGAGCCGGAAGAGGTGCTCGGAGAGGTATTTCACGAACATTAGGGTCTCAGCCCAAAAGTTGACCTCTGCTTTTTCAAACAGGTAGTCTTCCACCTACATCAAATGACAAAGCCCAGAGTCAACACTGCAGGGGGATGTCAACCAGCTCCCATCCAGACCAGAGTCCTGCTGGGCGTGGTGTGTCCCCGCCCCGCCCCCTCCCGAGGAAGGGCCCACTCTTGGCCTTGGGCAGCCACATACACTTGTGACTTGCAGCCTGGAAGGTCACCTTCTATTTTCATTTGCGGTACTTCTCTACCAGGGAGGAATTTTCTTCCCCAGACTTAACATGACCTTTGATAAAGATATGTTTGTGGTTCCAAGCCAAGATATTTTTGGGGCCTGCTGTTGAAAAGGGAACCTCGACATGGCAGTGGCCCCTAGACCCAAAGGTGCATCCAGAAACCAGAGGGCGGGGGTGGGGAGGAAGAGAAATCTCAGTGGCAGAACAAAGAGCAGAGGATGACGGAACACGAGACCCTACTCTCTGAGTCTGAAACTGAATTTCTATGGTGCTGCGGGTTTTCCAGGTTATTTTATCACAGACAGTTTATCTTGTGTCCAGATTTCCCATAAACACTGCTTTTTGAAGTCTTGGCCTCTTGGGTATGTCAAAGAGGGCTGGCTGAGTCAGGCACTCGTGGATGGGTACAAATTTTAGTTGACAGGATGCTTTTGCGGCTGGTCTTGGTCTTCAGTTTCCCTGTCTGTTGACTCCCGGAGGGGGCTAGCGGTTTTCTCTAAGCAGCAAATACTCTGGAAGGATCCTGATTCTCCAGGAATGTTTCCCCTTTACACCTAACCACGGGGAGGCCCTAGCTCCTCCAGTGCGGACTAATAAGCATTTTCCGTAAATAAACCCTGAACTTCGAAGGGGCCTCTTCCTTTCTAATGAGAACAATTCCTCTGTATGGACAGAGGAATTGTCATACAATTGACATACAGTATTATATTAGTCTCAGGTGCACAACATTTGTATCCATTGTGAAATGATCACCACACTTGGGTACCATTTGTCACAACCTTATTGACTATAGTTCACATGCTACACATTAATCCCCATGCTTCTTCATCTTATAACTGACAGCCTGTACTTCTTGATCCCCTTTACCCATCTCACACTACCTTAGCCACCCCTCCCCTCCGGAAACCACCAAACTGTTCTGAGTCTGGATTTGGTCTTGTTTTTTGCTTGTTTGGTTTTTAGATTCCATATATTAAGTGAAATCAGGCGGTACTTGTCTTTTTCTGACTTCTTTCCCTTAGTTTAATACCCTCAAGGTCCACCTGTGTTGTCTCAAATGGTACAGTCTATTCTTTTTCACGGCTGAGTAGTGGTCCTACACACATATCACACACACACACACACCTTTATCTATACATCCATTGAAGACCCGTTTAAGTTGCTTCCGTATCTTGGCTACTGTAAATAAACACAGTGAACACAGTGGCACATGTATCTTTTCAAATTAGTGTTTCCATTTTCTTTGGATAGAGCCTCAGCCATGAAATTGCTAGCTTGTGTGTTGTATTTTTAATTTTATGAGGAACTGCCATACTCTCTTCCATAGTGACGGCACTGATTTACAGCCCCACCACCAAGGCATGAGAGTTCTTCCTGTACATCCTCACCACACTTATTTCTGGTCTTTTTTGATAGTAGCCATTCTCACTGGTGTTAGGTGATTCCTCACTGTGGCTTTGATTTGCATTTCCCTGGTGACAGTGACGCTGAGCATCTTTTCAGGTACCAATTGGCCACCTGTATGTCTCCTTTGGGAAAATGTCTATTCAGATCCACATTCTCTATTTTTTTCCCTCTATTTTAAAATCAGATTTCTTCGTTATTGAGTTGTATGAGTTCTTTATATTATTTGAATATTAACCCCTTATCAGATATATAAATCATATGCAAATATCTTCTCCCACTCGGTAGGGTCTTTCTTCTTTCCTTTCTTTCCCTTTTCTTTTCCCTTTCCTTTCCTTTTCCTTTCCTTTCTTTCTCACTCTCTTTCCTTCTTTCCTTCCTTTTCTTTTCTTCTTCTCCTTCCTCCCTCCCTCTTTGTCTTCCTCTCCTCCCCCTCTTTTTTTAAAGATTATTTATCTGAGAGAGAGCGCACAAGCAGAGGGAAGAGACAGAGGGAGAATCCAGGCTCCCCACTGAGCCGGGAGCCCTATGTGGGACTCAATCCCAGGACCCTGGGATCGTGACCCAAAATGAAGGCAGAGGCCCACCAACTGGAGCCATCCAGTCGCCCCTCAGTAGATTCTGTTTTCATTTTGTTGATGGTTTCCTTCAGTGTGCAGAAGCTTTGGGTTCCCTTGCCTTTGGAGTCAGATTTGCAAAAACATTACTAAGACTGATGTCAAGGAGTTTACCAACTGTGTTTTCTTCTAGGAGTTTTATTACAGTTTCAGGTGTTACATTCAGGTCTTTAATCATTTTGAGTTAATTTTTGTATATGTAAGAAGGTGGTCCAGATTCATTTTTTGGCATGTAGCTGTCCAGCTTTCCCAAAACCATTTATCTGAAGAGACTATCTATTCCTCATTGTATATTCTTGCCTCCTTTGTCAAAAATTAATTGACCATATACATATGTGGGTTTATTTCTGGTCTCTCTATTCTGTTCCACTGATCTATATGTCTGTATGTACACTGCCATACTGTTTTGATTACTATAGCTTTGTAGTATAGTCAAGACACATAATATGTCTGACTTTGTTCTTCTTTCTCAAGACTGTTTTGACTGTTTGGGGTCTTTGGTGGTTCCCTATAATTTTTAGAATATATGTACTAGTTCTGTGAAATACACCAGTGGAATTTTGGTAGGATTCGCATTGAATCTGTGGACTGCTTTGGGCAGATGGATATTTTAACAATATCAATTCTTCTAATCCAAGAGCATGAAATATCCATTTATTTGTGACTTCTTTAATTTCCTTCATCAGTATCTTAGAGTTTAATAAGGTCTTTTACCTCCTTAGGTATATTCCTAGATATTTATTTTTTATGCAACTATAGTTGGGATTGTTTCCTTTTTTAAAAAAATATTTTATTTATTTATTTGACAGAGAGAGAGTTCACAAGTAGGCAGAGAGGCAGGAAGAGAGAGGAAGCAGGCTCCCTGCTGAGCAGAGAGCCTGATGAGGGCCTCGATCCCAGGACCCTGGGATCATGACCTGAGCTGAAGGCAGAGGCTTTAACCCATTGAGCCACCTAAGCGCCAGGGGCTGTTTTCTTGATATCTCCTTCTGATAGTTTGTTACTAGTGTATAGAAATTAGTATATAGAAAACCAGATTTTTGTACACTGATTTTGTATCCTGCAACTTTACTGAATTCATTTATTTATTCTAAAAGTTTTTTTTTGGTAGAGACTTAATAAGGGTTTTCTAAATATAGTATCATGTCATTTGCGAACAGTGACAATTTTACTTCTTCCTTTCCAGTTTATATGCTTTTTTTTTTCTTGCATGATTGCTGTGGCTAGCATTTCCAAGACACTGTTGCATAGAAGTGGTGAGGGAGGGCATCTCTGTCTTATTCCAGATCTTAGAGGAAAAGCTTTCAGCTTTTATTCATTGAGTATTTTCAACTTTTATACATTGGGTTTGTCATATATGGCTTTCATTATTTTAAGATATGTACCTTCTGCACCCACTTCATTGAGGGTTTTGCTTTGTTTTCACCATAAATGCATGTTGAATTTTGTCAAATGCTTTTCTGCATCTATTGTGATGATCATGATTGTTAGCTTTCATTTTGTTAATATTATGTATCACATTGACTGATTTGTAAATGTTGAATCACCCTTGCATCCCTGGAATAAATCCCACTGGATTGTGGTATATGATATTTTAATGTGTTGTTGAACTCCGTTCGCTAATAGTTTGTTGAGGATTTTGCATTTCTGTTTATCAGGGATATTGGCCTATAATTTCCTCCCTCCCTTCCTTTCCTTTCCTTTTTTTTCTTTCCTTCCCTTCCGCCCAC